>PVKA01046706.1:0-14769 GCA_004027165.1 Ctenomys sociabilis
AGCAAGAATATTCAGTTATTCAATTTTGGGTATTATGTCAAATAGAAATTCTTTATTTCTTTTCCATAATCTTTAATATTGTATTTTTTTTTTACTTTAAAAAGAATCCAAATAATAAAAAAAATTACAAATGATATAAAATTTCAAAAAACAAGATGATAGGAACTCAACAATGATTGTTATATTGCTTATTGTTGTCTTCAAAGTAGGTCTTCTGATATCCAATGCAAACATGTAAAATTAGTTGAAAAATTAAACATTAACTGTTTCTTTCAAAAAACCAAAAGAAATTGGTAGTACAATATCTCAGCTTTCTTGTATATGTATCACAAGATATTACAAAAATAATTTGTGAAAACAATAACTGTCACATTTTCAAAGAGAAATGTTTGTCTTCCTTTTCATGATCCATCCCTCTCTTCTGATTTTTTTTCTGCCTTTTCATTTACATTTTTCAATATAAATTTTTTTGGAGGCCTCAGGATGCCTTCAGGGCAGGTCTGGTTTGGCTTGAGGATCCGGGGGATCGAACCACAGTATCCCGAACCTGACTGCTTTGTTTAAGCAGGCACTTAACAACTGAGCTAATGGGCAGGCCCCCGGCAATATAAATTTAGACTCCTATTGCTTTACTGAAGTTTTGTTTCAAAATGCTTTCACTTTGCACAAAGTTCCCTATAATTGTTTAAGTTGCTTGAATATATGAATCATTGCACTCATTATTAGTTAGAACATAGTTTTTAATTTCAATTGCTTTGCCAGTTTTGTTACTCATTTCTATTAAAAAAACACTACTTTTTAAAAAAGGTCCTTCCATGACAATGTTTGTGAAGAAGACTGGAAGGACTGCACTTCCAATAAAATGGGCCGCATGACTTGCTTGCTTTGTTAGAGGTTGATTTGTAGAACTGAGCATTTAATTCTACTATGCTGAATTAAATAACACTGATATTTATACATTATAAATACAATAATCTTGCTTAAAGAACATAGAATTATCACTGCTTTCAAGTTCTCAAAAGTAAATACAAAGTCAATTTTACATGTCTCTGAAAGACAATTACATTAATTCAACTTAGGAATCTGTGAAAACGTTACCATGAAATTTAAAACCTTAAGTAAAAAAAATGTTATATAGATTCCTATTTAATGATGCTCTGACAAAGCACACTAAAATTGCATCTTTTTTTTCTGATAATTTTAATGAGATTCAGAAAATACATAATTTTCCTAATTGTACCATTTGCTATTAGTTTTTATTTTTTGCTTTGCAAAGCTATATTGCTTTCATTTTCTGGTTTGCTGTTCTTTCCTGCATGCCCACTAGAGATTCTCATATTTTTCATCTCCTTATTGTTTTTGCCTAAGGCTTCATACTTTATTGGTACATTGTTTTATGTGTAAATGTAGATATTTTGGATCCAGTGTTCTTTAAAAGCTACACAGCTGACCAAGGCTGCCATTATTAACAAACACCTCAGTTGCTGGCATAGTATTTGCTCTGAGCAAAGGTGGCTCTGTATTACAGATCTCTGGTAGGAGACTACATCATACTATCACTCATGACAGATGCCAAGCAAGACTTTCTCTACCAGGAGCTAAAAATACATATTAAATACCAGAATCAAAGTCTTACTCATAAAAAATAACATTATTATTATGTGTTTTTTTCTGTTATGCAGTTTTTACTGTATAATTTGTTTTTTGTAAAACAATAAGAATGGATTAGCTTTTGTTGAACAGCTCACATCCAAAGTACGTTCCTTTTTAGAACTGCTTACTAACTACTGAGCTCTCCTCATTTATGTCCATCACCCAGATCTTTCACAATATCATCAGAAAAAAAACAAGTGATTAAATTTAAATGAAAGTAATAACCACATCTGCAAAAGAAAAGAAAATTGAAACTGCATAAAATATTGACAGATAAACCAATTTATCATAGCATAGTTGTAAAGGGACAGAATTACTAAATAAATTCAAAATGTCATTTTCAAAATTACCTTGATCAATATTTTCAAAACACTGATTTAATTTTTTTCAGTTATGATTCATATACATATTCAAGAAAATACTCGCCTAGTATTATATATATATATATATATATATATATATATATATATATGTATATATATACAATGTCATTTTTTATGGGCTCTGTTTTAAGATAAATTCTTTGTAATTTACTTATGTATTTAGTGCAGGGTAGATAGGACTCATAGTGATCCTCCCGTTGGAGCCTCTCTAGCATTGGGATTACAGGCGCCGGGAGTCTCCATCACCATCTCATTGCGCCCTGGGGGTGGGGCTGGCATAGCATGCCAGGAATCGAAACCCTGGCCCCTGCACCTGCTTGCACACAATTTAATCCACTGAGCTATTTGGTTGGCCCTTTAAGATACATTCTTATTTCCTGTAAGTCTCAGCCTTTATTTCTTTCCTTTTATATTGCATATGTTTCTATAGTCTTAATATTTTCACTTATTTCACTAATTGATTGTTTTGATTTATGTCATTGTTGTTTGTAAGACAAAAGAACCCGTTTAGCCAAAAGAACTAATCACAAGACTCACATAAGATTATTGGATTGGGTTGCAACTCATCTCTACCTAAATAGCTTTGATGACCATTGTTGCCACTGATTTTTCTGGGCTGGAAGTGACCCAGAGGTCACCTTCCTCAGTCAGCAAACAACTATCTTGGTGGGAAACAAAGTCTAGATTGCTGCAAATAGAAAAATACATACAGACACAGTTTAATTGTCCAGCAAAGCTTAGGATTCTATTATGGACCACAAGAGAATGAGTCATGATAACCTTTCTCTTTTCTAGATACATATTCTAGTGAGACCAACAGACAACAGTGTTCTGAAGAAGGAAAGATAGATACAGGAAGAAACATGTGTTTTGTCTTTCTGACATACTGCACTGGGCTGAAGTGCTGGCTGATGGGACATTACTATAAAGAAATTCATAGCTTGAGCAGATATAACATGTACAAATTATTGAATCAAAAGAGTATGTCATATTTAACATACCCATGAATACAAATATATGTAAATATATATGCATGTATAAATATCTATCTCCATTCATGTGTACACACACATGCAGTAAATGTTAGCAATTATATACATGTCCATATATATATACAAATATATATATATACATATATATATGTATATATATATATATGTTATATGGATATATCAAGGCAAAGGTTTTGCATACTAGCAAGTGTCACCACTAAACTTCACTGTACAAGCTTGGCATTGGCTGGCTCTATTAAGTTATTGATGTTTAATTTTTTTAATTAAACTTTGTTGCTTTCCCACAGCTCACACACCTGTTTCTTTGCTGTTCTCAGATATGATTTTGGCAGAGTGTGACATTACTTCTGTACAGGGCCCGTTAATACCTTGTAAGTTGTAGCTTGGCTCACTTTCATGATTAACAGTCAAGGCTCTTCACAAAATAGAGAAATGCAAGTAGATTTTCAGAAATATGTTGTGAATTTCTGTTTAACAACCACAAGTAATGCTCATAGAGACAGAAAGGAATGAAGAAAATCTTTAAGATGAAGGAGACCAGTGCTGCTTTCAGTGAGACATATACTATCACAAAGAAGAATAAATACATGGAGAGTGACCATTAAAATTATGATATAGGTCTTGAAATCCTGTTTATTTTTATACTTTCTCATTTTGCTCCAAAAGCTATGAAGAGATGTATATATATATTTTTTTTTTACCTGGACTCCCCAAGTGGTATCCAGTAGTAAAGTTTGCTTTAAATCCCCTTCCAGACAGTGATGTGTCAGTGATGAAAAGTACAATCATCCTATTGGTGTTAGAGAACACATCCTTCACTGGACCAGGCCCTGTGTACACAGCTGTTTCAGAGGAGAATGACATAATTAGTGATTTCTTTGAAACTAGGACATACCCTTTATTTCCCCTCTGTCATCATCATCTTCTTCTTCCTCTTCTTGTTCTGCTTCTTGTTCTTGTTGTTGTTGTTGTTGTTGTTCTTCTTCTTCTTCTTTCTCTTCTTCCTTTTCTTCCTCTCCTCTTCCTCCCCCTCCTTCTTCTTCATGTACAAGGTTTCACTACACAGATCAGACTCCCAGTGATTCTCCTGATCTTCAGCCTCCCAAAAGCTGGGATTATAGGTGCGTGCCATCAAACCCAATCTCAGTCTCCTTCTCAGCATGCCCCAGGGGACAGGGCTGGCACAGCACAACAGGGATGGAACCCTGGTCCCTGCACCTGCCTAAGCAGGCTCTTTAATCTGCTGATCTGTCTGGCTGGCCCTTCCATCTGTCTTCTAGAAGAAGTCCTGCAATGTGGATCATTCATGAAGGAGCTACATGTCACTAATTTGTAGATCCTTCTGTTTCCAACACTGCTTCAATAATGATGACTTCTGCATTAATTTCTAAAATATCACTTGAAGTTATGCAGCTATGTAGCTTAATTATACATTCTTCACAGCATTATCTGATTTAGCAGATATTTGCCTCCACTGAGCAGTAAAGGCTATAAAGCAATAAGGTTATAGCCCCCTTTAGCAAATGTTTGGCCAAATCAATTTGTAGCATTTGTAAATCGAATCATAAATCCAAATCTGGAGAATGAATTTACCACAGATAATATAAAATAAACTGGTGGTTTTCAAACTATTTCCCACTAATCTCTAGACTTTGAAGATTTCATAAACATGCTTTACTCAACAATATTTCTGCTTATTAGAAAATGCATTTATCTTAATGACTTTATGCATTAGAAATACTATAAGAGTTCAATCTCAAAAGAAGTTTTTAATCGATGGATTCAAGAACCTTAACTGTGGTACTTCTGGACCTTCATTGATTTATGTAAACAGGAAGAGATGAATTGACACATTTTTATTTTCCTTGGCTGGAAGTACACTGGAATTTTTATTAAAAAGATGATTTAAACTGAAAATGGAAATACTTGAGGTTGTACGTGTACACATAAAAACCAATATTTAAGTTTCTCAGATCTTTCCAGTATCCTATGAGTCTCTATACTTTCATTCCTATATTTATCCTGCGTGTGGCTGTCAAAATCATCTTTGAGGTAGACCCTCGGTAAGCTGAGGCTGCTGTGGGGTTTCACTGGAGAAGGCTGTCTGGGGCAGATGGATTATATGAACAAGGTATCTTCACCACTGTGCTCCTTTATGTGCAAAAGAGAGCTTCCCATGGCATCGGTATCCACTGCTTGCATGGCTTATGTGGTTGTATTCTTACTGCAAAAGGGCATTAGGACAGAGTTTACAGTAATAGATATCCCTAACTTTTAGGTTGTAAGATTAAAAGAAAACTATGTTTAGTACAGTGTCTACAGGGTCTTACTACATAGATAAGACTCCTCATAATGATTCTTCTATTTTCAGCCTCCCAAGCTCAGCGCACCCTGAAGGTGGAGCCAGCACGGCATGTTGGGGATCGAACCCTGGGCACTTCGCTCTGTGTGAGCAGGTGCTTAGTCTGTTGAGCTATCTCGCCAGCCCTCCTGGCTTACAAGTTTTAAGGGAAGTTTTACTGGTAGGAATTAATCACTTAAAAATGTTGAACCTTACTTGTCAAAAACTCTGAAGATGAATATTACTATACTAACAATGCAACTGTGCCCCATATGGAATATTCCACATAAACAACAGTATGCTACCCTATTATATTTTCATTTTGTCAGTTGTAAAAATGATTATGTCTGTTGAGATTTTCTCTGTGCATCTGTCTCAAGCTCTACAGAGTTCACAGTTTCCATATCGCAGACTTACTTAAGAATAAAGAATCAGCATCTCCTCCATCTCTGATTTCAACTACATCTTCAATATTTTCTAAGTCAAATTCTTGAAAATGAAGTTGAATATTTTTTCCCTCTTGTGCGTTTAAAATCCAAACACCTTATAAGAAATAAAATACAAAATTTAGGTTCGAAAATTAAATTATACAGTTTTTCATTTTGTGCATTTAAATTACAAACATCTTAAAGTAAAATCAACATATAAATTGCAATACACGTCTTTTGCTTTCTTCACTATCAGTAGAACTGCAGATCATTTGATAGAGTTTATTTTCAGGCTATGAAAATCATCATGTTACATTTCTTATTTTATTCTGCATTTGATTTTGTTTTACTTTTTGATTAGCAAATATATTGGTGATTTGGACAAAAATACTTACAGTAAAATGTCTATTAAATTTGAAACAAGTTTTCATAAATGATTTTTTATATTAAGTGAATATAGATTCTAGGCACATTCTTTTATAAGATTTATGAATATTAAACAATATTAACTTTTCACTTCAATTTGCTTAATTTTTTATGATTCAATTTATTTAAGATCAAGTGATTAAAATGCAATATATAGTCAAGTAAGTATTAACATGTTTGTAAAATTGGATGTTTATTTACATATGTTACATGCTGATAGTTCATTTGGAAAAAATTGTCAACATTAATCAACATTACTTTTTATTGACTTCTAGAATATTTTAGTCTTTATCTTCTGTTCTAGGCATTTTTCTGCCTTATAATTTTATTTGCTTTTAATCAATGAGATTTCATTTTATTAAATGTTTATTTACTTATTTATTTGGTACAAGGTCTCAGCTCAGACTCCTAGAGATCCTCCTGTCTCAGCCTCCCCAGTGCCGGGCTTACAGATGTGCAGCACCACACCATTGCAATGGCTGGCACTGTGTGCCTAGGGTTCTTGGGCTGGTATGGCATGTGATACCATTGATCAAACCCAGGTCCTTGTTCTTGCCAGATTTCTGCTTAGAGCACCAAGCTATCTTCCCAGTCCCGAGGTTTCTTCTTTAGAGATTTGTAACTATTTTTCTGTTACTTTTGAGATGCAGATGAATTTGTCCAAATGTTTACTGCATATGGATGTACTTACCTTAAATCTACCAGGCTCTAAATGGAAAGCAGAATTTAACTGTTTGGTGTGCTCCTTCCTCCTCCTATTTCAGGAAACATCACCAATCAGATTCTGCTCCCATCAACTGTTATCTTCCTGTGAACTGGCACCTCCCTGATGCTTTTGGAATACAATTCCAACTTCAGAATATGGTACAAAATTCTTTCACACTTTCAGTGACACACACTCCCATTATTAAACTTTCTTTAGAGAGTTAAGAGATGTTTTCTTGTGTTTGTATGTTAAGAACTTACATGCACCTCCTTACAGTGTACTGCTTTGATCTTTATTTTAAAAATCTGATCTCAAACATTTCATAACATTGATTTATCTAGATCCTTGTATAGGCAACTATCACTCTTTTCTTCCCTTTAATGAGTTTCAATGTTTAACAAAGTGCTTGTGTAAATAAATAGATTTAATTAATTTCACCTAATTATTTCATATTTGGATTCTTTTTTGGAGTTTTTTGGATCATTAATTCATTTAACAGATAAATTAGAAATTTATCTTCAGTTTGAAGAAGAAATTGTCATTTATGTTTCCTCATACAAGTCCAGTTACATTTGTTGTTTGTATTTTAGTACAGTCTACAGGGTCTCACTACATAGATTTGACTCGTAATGACCTTCCTGTTTACAGCCTCCCGAGAGCTGGGATTACAGGCACATGCCACAACACCCAGTCTCAGTTGCCACCTCAGTGTGTCTTGTGCGCTGGGTTGGCATGGCGAGCCTGGGATTGAACCCTAGATGCTGGGTCTGCCTAAGTAAGTGCTTTAATCCTAGTCTAATTAGATTAACAGCTATTTATTTATTTTAGTCAGATATATCCTTATAAAAGGGGCACCACTTGACATTGAAATTGATGCTCCTATTTTCTCTGAAGGAAGAAAGGTTGGAATTTTCTCATACGTTTTTTCAATGTCAGTGGGGTAATTCTTTCACAGGTGGAAATTTCCATTTAGAACAGTGGTCATAACGAGGCAAGGGCATGGGAGGAATGTATGTGCTTGCCAGCTTGGGCCTCACGAAGCAGAGACTTGGCAGGATTCCTTGGTTTGCTGTGTTTTTCTTGCAAGGCCTGCGCAGCCCTCATGGGTTTCCCTAGGTAGCAACATTGACCTGAGACAGTCTGTGTGCAGCTTTTGCAAACTATTCACCCTAAATTTAGGTGTTTTAGTGATCCTTCTTATTCTTTCCTCTTTTATGCTGGCGTCTAACCACATTACTTGGTTTGTGCTTGATAATCTTTACCATATATTTGCCAGATCTATGGATGCCATAACTGGTTCTTTTATTTATTTATTTATCTATTTTGGCTGGCTCAGGCTGCCTTAAGGGTGGGTGTGGTGTGGCAATTGGTGCTGAGGATCAAACGACTGACTGGGTTTCCCAGGCAGGTGCTTAAACAACTGAAGTAACTGGAAAGCCCCCTGTAGCTGGTTCTTTACTTTTTATACTCACAATGGACTTTGCTCTATCAAACTGTAAACTTCTCATACCCACTCCGAACATTGCATGCATAAGCAAGGCAAGCAAGACTCAGCGAGAGAGAAGTATATAGGGTAAGACCAGCTCTCCCCCTTAATGATGTTATTCAACCTTTTATTTTGGGATTGTAACAATGGCTACTGCTTTTACAAGCTATTGTGAGAACTGACTGAAAAAAAATCAATATTGGTACTTTGCTTGTTGTGAAACACATAATTAAAAAGTTGTCAATAGTTATTTTAATTTTGGTGATCATTTTAAACAATGTCTTAGGCAAGCAATGTGGGCTGTGCCTGTGTCTGATAGGTTAACCTCACCACATTCATGAGGACCTAGCCTCGATACATGGGTCTCAGGAAATAAGTGACTCTTACAGAAAGCCTGATTAGGGTAGCTGTTCGGAAAGTCCGGAGAACTGAATGTTGCATTTGGCTCCCATAGTTCAAAAGGTCCTCCACAGTCCGCTGAAAAGAAAAACAATGAAAAAAAATTATTTGTTGTACAACATTTCACATGTAACACAAGAATTTTATATTTTTTAGAATATTAATTTTGACACAAAAATTAGTGTTTCTTTATCTTTTCTTTTCTTTTTGTTTGTTTGCTTTTGGTCTTTTAGAGACAGAGATCCACTTCACAGTTCAGGCTGGCCTTGAACTCACTTTGCAGCCCAAACAGGCCTCAAACTCACAGGATCCTCCTGCCTCAGCCTCCCAAGTGCTGGGATTATAGGTGTGCACCATCATGTACAGTGTTAGGCTTTCGTAAATGAAAAGTAACTTAAAATACAGAAAAGATATAAGTAAATGGGTCTTTTAGCCAAACACCTCAAAATCTTTGTAGTTTTTACTGCCTTGTGAATCCCCAAGATTTCATAACGTGCACCATTTCCAAAAATAACTTGATTTTTTTTTTATTTTATTGAACTACAAATTTCAATCAGATAGTTTCAAGACACCTTAACAATACAGATTCGATAAATTAATACATTACAAACTGTTTTCATGATGTTTTAGTATTGTACAAGGTGCATACATGATATTATATTTACAGATATTATTTTAGCAGATATCTCTTTTCAGTGAATTAAGAGTGTAGCTGCTTACTTATCTCATTTTTTATACCTGAATTATATTAAAAATTCAATAATTATTTTCCTAGTGGTTGACCATAGTACTAGAAGCTGATATAATATCCTGTCCAACCACCATTAGTGCAGATCTTGCCTCTCATAGAATTATGTAGAAGCACAGCGCTATCTATCCCAACTGTACTGTCTATACACACACATCATGATTTTTTCTTTCTACACCCCTTCCTTTGTCTACACCTGTCAAAGGTGGGCACTACATTGACAAATAAATAAATAAATAAAACATAAAGAAAAAGAAAAAAAATAACTTGAGTAAGAAAAAAACTTTTTGACAAATCTCTCTTATTATAAGCAAGCTTCATGAAATAAGCCACTGAATCCCAACAATAACAAAACAATAATATTTATAATAGAAGAAAACCTTTATCTGCCATTCTTTTATGAGATGGTCTAGTAAATAATACTCCTACATTTCTTGTTTTGTATAAATGTAGAGAAAAAGCATTTCAATCCCGCATATTGAGGCATTTGACAACCAGGGACAGTAAACTCTTGTGGCTTAACAATTCCCGTAAACTTATCTGCCATCTAACAAATTTCAAGAGAAGATTTGGGACTCATGAACTTAAATACAAATGTATTAGAGAAATGGAACATAGACCCTCCAGTTGAGAATGTGACACTTTAACCAGATTAACTTTATGATATTCTTAGTACATTTTATTTTATATTCTAATTTATTGGAAATAAGTTTGAAGTAATACAATAATTCATGAACTATTATGTTCCAGTTTTCTAATTCTTATCATTCAAAAATAAATCAAAAGTGAAGTAATCTAATTTGTAGTATATATATATTTTTTTTCTTTTTTTGTTACTAAATACAAAATGGCATGGGAATTACTGACCTTCAGCAAACTAGAAATCTGATTATAGGAGATATAACTCTCTCATATATCGTAGTGCCATCCATGATGTATTTCTTTGATATTTTTTTATTGAAGAACAAATAGCAATGAGACAGTTTCAAGACAAATTAACAGGACAGATTTTATAAGTTAATACATTGCAAACTGTTTTCATAATGTTTTGGTATCGTACAAGGTGCATACATGATATTATACTTACAGACATTATTATAACAGATGTCTCTAATCAGTGAGTGAAGAGCGTGTACCTATATACTTATTTTTTTATAGCCGAATTATAGCACAGATTCAATAATTCATACCATCTACCTTGTTATCTTCCTAGTGGTTGCCCATAGTACTAGAAGCCAACATAATATCTAGTCCAACCAGTATTAGTGCAAATTTTGCTTCTCATAGAATTATGCAGAAGCACAGCATATTTATCCTAACTGTACTGTTTATACACACACATCATGATTCTTCCTTTGTATCCCTTTTTTTTTTGTCTAGACCTGTCAAAGATGAGCACTCCATTGTCATTAAGCCAATTTAGGTGACTGAACTCAGTGACACAATCTAACACAGTCCAGAAGCCACAATAATGGTTAGTTATCTGAAGAAGTAGTTGACTGTAGCCATTTACAGCACAACTTATTATTATGGTCCCACATTATATACCTCATTTTTATACTTATCTGCTGGATGGTTAAGACCGAGATAGATCAAGACCTGTATACCAAAAGATGTAGCTTTTGTTTCTGATGAGGTCAGTGAAGTCCCCTCAGGGATTATCTTGTAATCCTGTACCTTACTCTGTAGATCCTTTGTGTATGTCATCCATGTGGATGAGTCATGGCCAATGCTTGACCCATTTTCTCTCTGTGAGAGCCTGAGAGAAAGTTTTCTTTCCATTTGACTCTTCCCAGGCACACTATACATCACAATCTCTTTCCTCTGTGGCTCCATAATCTCCTTGATCAGAAAATTTGGGGCACAACTGAGTTTCATGATGTTACAGTACAGGTTCACCTATGTCCTGAGTCTTCGCTGACCTTGAAAGGCTAGGGCCAAAATGTTGGCTGGCCTTGTGGCTCTTCTATTTCTACAATTTTGATCTCTGAACTTAGGCTGTTAACCATCCAGAAGAAAAGCTGATTAGTACCCCGCAGCATATGCCATTCAGTTTGCCCTAACTATGTGACTAAATTCCTTTTACTTGTTGTACATTTCTGTTTGTATTTCTTCTTTCAATTTCTTGTACTAGGGAGACTATATGATATTTGCACATATGTGTCTGGTTTATTTGACTTATGAGTATATGTTCAAGTGGCATCCACTTCAATATGAATGCTCCAAGTTTATCATTCTTTATAGCTGAGTAATACTTCATTATATAGAAATACCACATCTTTAGCAAAGTCTTGGAAACAACCAAGATGTCCGTCATATGAAGAATGGTTGATAATGATTTTTTTGTGTATCACCTGGGTTAATTATTTAGAGTTTTGAAATTCATATGCATTTTCTACATATTGCAATATACACATATATTACAATATTCTACATATACACATAACTAGGTACTTATATTTGATTTCATGGCATATATATGATGGGAAGAAGAGATGCTATTACTGGGCCCCATTACAGACATGCTGTGAAATTTTTCTGTTCTGTGACATTGTAAAGTGTGGTTGCCCCATGTGCCTTTCTGGGACAATCTTATTCACATATGGGAAAAAAATTCCAAAATTAATAAAATTTTTCAAATAATATTATTGGTTTCTGAAAATATGCATATGTTTCACATCTAGGAAGAGAATATGGTGTGTTAAAAGAAGGTACAGTAGAACTATTGGATTAAAACTGCTCCAAGATTGGACGTGCTGGCACATGCCTGTAATCCCAGCTCTTGGGAGGCTGTAAACAGGAGGATCACTATGAGTCTGATCTAAGAGTGAGACCCTAATACCCTTTTCACCCTCCCCTAAAAATACAGAAAAAAAACCGAAAAACAAAACTTGCTTTAAGCTCACTGTCCTTTTAAGAATTTGTTTTCCTAAATGTAAAATAGTTGCATATTAAGGAAATTTGAATTGTCATCAGAGGTGATTTTTGAAAAGTGTCTGCTCATTACTAGAAATACTTGTTTTCATTCTTTTGACTTATTTTTATTTTTTTAAAAAATAATACAAGGTAGTAAAAAATTAGAAAAAAATTAGAAATCTCACTAATAAAAGGATAAAAATTCAACAGTGGTTGTTATAGCACATATTGTTTCAAATTAGTTATTCAGATTGCCAAAAATAAGCATGCAAAATTGGTCAATCAATAGCAAATGCTGGAGGGAATATGAGGAAAAGGATCACTTCTTAACTGTTGGTGGGTGTGTAGACTAGTGCAATCACTGTGGAAATCAGTGTGGAGATTCCTCATAAAACTAGGCTTAAAGGGGCCAGGGAGATGGCTTAGTGGAATAAGTGATTCCCTGGCAAGCGCAAGGGCCTGAGTTGAATCCCTGGTTCCACAAAAGAAACCCTCGAATTAGAGGTCCCCTTCAACCCAGCTGTTCCCTTCTAGGGTATTTACTAAACAAGTGAAAACATCATACCACAGTGATACATGTGCACCTATATTTACTGCAGCCCAATTTGTCACAGATAAATCTTGGAAACAACTCAAATGCCCATCACCTGAGGAATGGATTTAAAAAGATGCTGTATTTTTTCACAATGGAATATTACTCAGATATAAAAATGATAAATTTGAAGCTTTCATATGTAAACAGATGCCACTAGAGATGATACTCATAAGTGAAATAACTCAGGTTCACAGGGGTAAACATCTTATGTCTCCGTCAGAAAGTGAAAGAGTAAATAAAAGCTGAAAAGTACAATAGATACTGTGAAAGGGAAATACTAGTTTTCACAACATCCCTTGGATTAAGTATTTGCTGGATTTCAGTTTTGAATGGACAGCCTTAAGTTTGAAGTGATGTAGTCAGTTCTTTATGACATACACAATCACCTGGTGTCAAGTCAAGACTTCATCCAGCTGATTGCAAACTCATCCACGGTATCTTCTTACTTCCCATCAAGTTTATTAAACTCTCAGTCATTTCCACTACCTGTTCTAAAGCCATGGAAGTGCAGAGTAAGTTTTAATGAACAGAGTTTGACATGTATATGAGTTTAGAGTAGAAAAGTTCTATGAGAAATAGATCTAAAGAGAAAGAAGTGATGTACTCAGAATGTTGACCAAGGAGCTGAAATCAAAGGACAAACAGCAATGAGAGTGGATGAAGGGCAGGTTCTTCACTTCAGACAAATGATCTTCTGACTAATTGCTTTGCGAAGGTTTCTAAAGGGTCTGCTAAAATCCTATTAATTTTAATATTTCTCAAAGTACATGCATAAGTCAATCCTCAGTGACAGTAATGAAAGAGATGAACTGCAACTATAGGACAAAGATATGACTGAAGATTGAAAACGGGAAAGCCAACTTGACCAGTGTTATCAGTGAGAAAGAGGGAGTGTGTGTGTCTGAGTGAAATGCCGCTTTCTCTATCTTTAGTTAAGGAAAAGAAAGTTTTCAAAGTTTATATTAGTTTATATAAGTAATATAATAAACAATTGCATTTTGAGAATGCACTGAATTCTTATATAAATGACATTTCACAGTGGATTACACCATAAGTAAAAATGGGTGGGTAGAATTTTAATAAACTCATAACAAAAGCAAAGAGATTATAAATAGAATAGTTAAGCCTGTCCAGCACACAGTTTATTTAGCTTTTTTCCTTTAAATAGAAATCTTGTGAAGTTCTTCCCTTTAAAATATTGAGATCCTTTGAATATAGTTTCATGTCAAATGACTGACCTCTAAGATCCCTGTGATTCTTGCTTGGTTAAGAAATTTCACTTATTCTCTGCATATAAATAATTCTAAAGAATTTTGCCTGCTTAAGCAAAGTGCAGCAGCTGGGGTTCGATCCCCTGTGTGCTGTGCTGGCCCTGCCCCTGGGGAGCGGTGATTGAGACTGGGCATGGTGGAACATGCCTGTAACCTCAGCACTTGGGAACTGAAAACAGGAGAATTACTATGAGTCCAATCTATGTAGTAAGACCCTGTAAACTCTGGAGACCCTGTCCTAAAATACAGAAAAAGAAAAAAAAAATAACAAAAGTATTTTAAAACCATTCTAAATATCACAACAGAGTTACTTTTAAGAATAGTGAGATGTTGTGAGTTCGAGACCAGCCTGACCTACAAAGTGAGCTTAAAGCCACCCTGAACTGCATAGCGAGACCCTGTCT
>PVKA01046707.1:0-14771 GCA_004027165.1 Ctenomys sociabilis
CAGAGGAAAGAGACTGAAGTTCTATAGTGTGCCTGGGGAGAGTCACATGAAGAGAAAACTTTCTCTCAGGCTCTCACAGAGAGCATTCTGGTCAAGCATTGGCCATGACTCATCCACATGGATGACACAGACAAAGGAACTACAGAATAATGTACAGGACTACAAGATAAACCCTGAGAAGACTTCAATGACCACATAGTAAATATAAAGTTCATGTGTTGGTATATAAGTTTTGATCTACCTAGGTCTTAACCATCCAGCAAAAAAGTATAAAAGTATAAAAATAAAGTATACATCGTGAGCCCATAATATTAAGCTGAGCTGTAAATGGATATGGTCAACAATTTCTTTGAATAACTCCCTATGGCTGCAGAATGCTGGACTGTATTGGATTGTGGTGTCGAGTTCAAGCACCTAAGGTAGTTGAATGTCAACGGAGTGCCCACTTTTGACAGGTGTAGACAAAGGAAGGGTTGTAGAAAGAAAAAAATCATCATGTGTGTGTATAGACAGTACAGTTGGGATAGACAACGCTGTGCTTCTACATAATTCTATGAGAGGCAAGATCTGCACTAATGGTGGTTGGACAGATATTATGTCGGCTTTTAGTGCTATGGTCATCCACTAGGTAAATAATTATTGAATCTTTGATATAATTCAGCTATATAAAAACCTGTAAATATAATATCATGTATGCACCTTGTACAATACCAAAACGTTATGAAAACAGTTTGCAATGTATTATTTCATTGACTCTGTATGGTTATGATGTTTTGAAACTGTCTGATTGACATTTGTATTTCAATAAAATAAAAATAAATGGAAAAAAAACAAAAAAGAAAAAGAAATCAATTTAACCTAAGCTGCCAAACCTTGGCTGAAAGATATTTAAAGTATTCCCTGATCATCCTTTCAATGTTTCTTTTTATTTACTTTTTATTGAAGAATAGCAATGAGACAATTTCAAATCAAATTAACAGGACAGATTCAATAATTAATGCACTGTAAATTGTTTTCATAATGGTTGTCATACAAGGTACATACATGATATTCTAATTACAAACACTATGAGAACAGATGTATCTTTTTTATTTTTATTTTATTGAAGTACAAATGTCAATGAGACAGTTTTAAGATACCTTGGCAAGATGGATTTGGTAAATTAATACATTGCAAACTGTTTTCATAATGTTTTGGTATCATAGAAGGGGCATACATGATATTATACTTACAGACATTATTACACCTTATGTCTCTTATCAGTAAATTAAGAGTGTAGCTGTTTGCGTATCTTATTTTTTATACTTCAATTACATCAAAGATTAAATAATTAATACTTTCTACCTTGGTATTTTCCCAGTGGTTGTCCATAGTACTAGAGGCTGACATAATATCCTGTCCAACCACCATTAGTACAAATCTTGCCTCTCTTAGAATTATGTAGAAGCACAGTGTTATCTATCCCAACTGTACTATCCATACATACACATCATGATTCTTCCATTCTATACCCCTTCCTTTCTCTACACTTGTCAAAGATGGGCACTCCATTATCATTCAACTAATTTAGGTGCCTGAACTCAACGACACAATCCAACACAGTCCAGCATTCCACAACAATAGTGAGATATCTGAAGATGTCGACCATAACCATTTACAGCTCAACTTATTATTATGGCCTCACATTGTATACCTCATTTTTATACTTTTCTGCTGGATGGTTAAGACCTAGATAGAGCAAGACCAATATACCAACACATGTACTTTTTGTTTCTTATGAGGTCAGTGAAGTCCCCTCAGGATTTATCTTGTAGTCCTGTACCTTATTCTGTAGATCCTCTGTCTGTGTCATCCATGTGGATGGGTCACAGCCAATGCTTGATCAGTTTAGAGCACATATTTCTAATCAATGAGTTAATAGAATGTAGCTGTATATTTATCTTATTTTTTAAAGCTGAATTATAGCACAGTTTCAATAATTAATACTTCCTACTTGCCATCTTTCTAGTGGTTCTCCACAGTACTAGAAGCTAATATATCTTCTCCAAGCACTATTACTGTAAATCTTGCTTCTCATAGAATTATGCACAAGAACGGCATATTTATCCTAACTGTACTGTTTATACAAACACATCATGGTTCTTCCTTTGTATCCCCCTTTTTTGTCTAGACCTGTCAAAGATGGGCACTCCATTGTCCTTCAATTCTTGTAGGTACCTGAACTCAGTGAAACAATCAAACACAGTCCAGCAGTCCACAATAATAGTGAGTTACTGAAGAAGTTGTTGACTAGAGCTATTTACAGCTCAACTTATTATTATGGCCCCATGTTATATACCTCATTTTTATACTTTTCTGCTGGATGGTTAAGACTGAGATAAAACAAGACCTATATAAGAAAAATATGTAGCTTTTTTGTCTGATGAGGTCAGTTAAGTCACCTCAGGGTTTATTTTGTAACCCTGTACCTCACTCTGTAGATCCTTTGTCAGTGTCAGACATATGGATGAGTCATGGCCATTGCTTGACCAGTTTGTTCTCTATGAAACCCTGAGAGAAAGTTTTCTCTCCATGTGACTCTCCCCAGGCACACTACGGATCATCAGTCACCTTCCTGTGTGGCTCCATAATCTTGATCCGCAAATTTGGGGCACAACTGAGTTCCATGATGTTTCAGTCCTGGGTCTTCACTGACCTTAAAACGCTAGGGCCAAAACGTTGGCTGACCTTGCGGCCCTTCTATTTCTCCTGTTTTTGGTCTGTGCACTTAGGTTGTTAACCATCCAGAAGAAAAGCTGATTAGTACCCTGCAGCATATGCCGATCAATGTGACCTAACTATCTGACTAAATTTTTTAGTTGTTGTTGTACATTTCTATTTGTATTTCTTCTTTTGACTTCTTATACTAGGAAGACTATATAATATTTGGACATGTCTGCCTGGTTTATTTCACTTATGAGTATATGTTCAAGTGGTATCCACTTCAATATGACAATGCCAAATCTTAACACTTTGTACATCATATAGTATCAAGAATGTAAAAAGATCCACAAAGAATGGGAGAAAATATTTATGATTCATACATCTGATGCTCAAGTAATAAGAGCATATTTTTTAAAACTTTAGAGCTTAACAGGAAATCCAAATTAAAATAGGGGGAAGGACTTTAATACTGATTTCTCTAAAAATACACACACATATAAAATAAACACATGAAAAGCTCCCCAACATCATTAGTTATTTAGAGAATCAAATCAACACCATGGTGAGATACTACTTTTATTAAGTGAATAAAAATAATTGCTGACAGGGAGTTGAAAAAAATCAGAATCTTCCTAAATTCATACTAGAAATTTAAAATATTGCTATAGAAAATAGTTTTGCAGTTCATAAGAAGGTTAAATGTAGAGATTCTAGGTGACCTAGAAATTTTATCTCTGATATATTCTCAGTAGAATTGAAAACAAGGATTCATGTAAATACTTAGACATCACTCTTCATAGTTTTACTATTGGTCATAGGTGCTGCACTCAGGATATGCAAGGGAAACAATTTAATACAAGACACATATCTTATAGGATTACTTTTTAATAGTCACTCAAAGAATCAAATACAAAAGAGTACAGGAAATCTGTGTACAAACTGAAAACCCAAAGAATCCAGCTGGAGACCTAGATCCCATGGTGATGTCCTGCATGAGCCAGCTGAAGACCTAGAGCCCATGACAATGCCCCCTCATGAGTCCAACTGGAGACCTACAGCCCATAACAATGCCTCCTCATGAGTCCAGCTGAAGACATAGAACCCGTAACAGTGCCCTCTCATGAGTCCAGCTGGAGACCTAGAGCCCATGACAATGTCTCATGCAGACCTGTTTCAAGGATCTGCTTTAGGAAAGCTGATAGGTCAGTGGAGGAAGCCAGAATGTCTGCATGAATGGGATGAAGGATCTGTGTCAGCAGACTGAGAAATGTGCACTGGAGCCAGGAAGTGACACTCCAAGAAAGGACCAAAACTCCTCTGACAAGTACCACAACCATCCTCAGAGACAAGGTCCCAAGCTCTTCTGACAATGAGAACAGCCAAGTGTATATCAGGAAAGCTTCTTCAGGAGATTAAATAGCGCAGTGTCTTCCTCTCTAGAGCCAGGAAGCGATGCTCAAAGTAAAGACGAGTTCCCTCAAAGTGAACTGTAGCCAGTCTCAGTGACAACAAGGTCCTGAGCTCCTCTAATTATGAGAACAGCCGAGTTCATCAGGACAGCCAGCATGACAAGCTCCTCCAGGAGAACCAACAGTTGCCACTTCTTCCTCTCCAGTTCTCCTTTTTTGTATTGTTGGAATCAATCATCAGGTGGGCCTTCCATACTCATCACTATGCTGATTCAGTTCAGCTGAGTGTTACAACTTGCTCACCAACTGTCAATCCACCATAACAGAAAAATGATGGAAACAACCAAAATGCCAATCAAGGACAATAATGAATGAAGAAAGTATGGTATGTGCCTGCACTGAAATATTGTTCATCCATTAAGAATAGAGTACTGATATACGCTACTGCATACATAAGCCTTAAAAATTGAAAGACACCCACCATTAAAGGCTGGACAGTTTTGATTATATTTATATGAGATATCTAGAATAGAAAACTGATAGAGACTGTAGATTACTGATTTGCAGAGTGTAGGGCTTGAAGTAATGATAAATGACTAAATAATGAGTAAGAAACTTATTCTTGGGGTAATGAAAATATTCTGGAATGAGAATGTAGTAATGTTTGCAGAACATTATATATGTGCTAAATGCAACTTAATTATGTTATATAAAATGTACCTTTAAAATGGAATTTTATGTTATGTGAATTTTATCTCAATAAAAATAATTGCCCTATCATATTATTTATTTATGAAGCTTTTAGGCTTCATAATAAAAAGATTGAGTGGTTCTGAATTACATAGGCCTAAACTGGATGACATGACAGATATTAGTCATGCACTGGAAAATCAATCTTTTAATACTACATCTCTATCATTTTT
Source organism: Ctenomys sociabilis (assembly GCA_004027165.1). Lineage (NCBI taxonomy): Eukaryota > Metazoa > Chordata > Mammalia > Rodentia > Ctenomyidae > Ctenomys > Ctenomys sociabilis. The sequence goes on from PVKA01046707.1 coordinate 5,036, forward strand.
TAATTTATAAAAAGAAAAGTTCATTGTTCCTATATAGCAACCTCAATGTTAATTTTTATAATATCAAGTATATTTTATTCATTTTAATGAGAAAAAAATAAAATAGCAAGGAAACAGTTTCAAAACAGGTTAGTAGGACAGTTACAATAATTAATACATTGCATATTGTTGTCTTCAGAGGAAGAGATGCAGGCATGATATCATGTCTAAACACTATTATTATGAATATTTCTTCTCAATGAATTAAGAGAAAGTAGCTGTGTATCACAGTCTATCACCAATTGTTCAATTCAAAATGCACTGTTCCTTCTCATTCTAATTCTGAGTAAGGCTTGGCTAGTGTCAGACGTAGGGTATCTATTTTATATCCTATATACGTGCATGAGTGTACAACTTGTTGAAAGACCAGAAAGTATTCATCATGTACAATTAGGAACAACACTATGTGCTGTTTACATAGGCACAATGAATCATTAGAAAATTATATTTCTTTGAAACATTACTAGATAAATGGATGCACCATGAGACCATACGCTTAAATGACATAATTCAGAGACACATGTATAAACAGCATATTGTCTCCCTGGTGTGAGAAATTGAAAGAGTCAATAAGGAACAAAATGTACAATGGGTAGTGTGAAACAGGAAGAAATTTTTCAAAAGGAAAGAGAAATTAAGGAGGGGGAAGTAGGAAATTAAGAAAAGCAAAAGGGAAAAGGATTTTTAAAAAGTATATATTGGAAACAAATCCTTGTAATAGGGAGGGAAAGAGGGACTGAAGGAGGGGAAGAGATTGGAACAAAAAGAGTAGCAAAATATGTCATGTACAAGTACAAATTCCCTATGATGAATATGATATTTCTATATATCTAGAATGTATGAATAAACTATTTTCCTAAAATTATGTTTCCTAGGACATAGAAAAACTTAAAGTTTTGTTCGAAGAGGCTACTTTTAATTAACAAAATGAAAAATAATTTTTAAACCTTACTTTTGCATACAATTTTTCTAAGAAAATTAAGTACTAGATTAATATTAATTTACTTACTATTTTTAGAGTTGCAGTTTCTGCATCATTTAATTTTTTTTATACTTTAAAGAAAGTGCAGAGACTGGGCATGGGGTTGCCCACTTGTAATCCCTTGGGAGGCTGTAAACAGGCAGGTCACCACGAGTCCGATTTGGTAATGAGACCCTGAACAATCTGTACACCCTTCCTTAAAACACACACAGAAAGGAAAAAAATGAAATTCTTTAAAAGAAGCCAAAAAGGAGAAAGTTACAAATGGGTCAAAAAGTTTGGCGCCTCACAGATACTTGTAGATGTGTGCAAATATGTTCGTTGTTTTCTTGGATCCTGTATATACATTACTAAGACCACCACAAAGGACTTAGCATGTAATATGTTTTTAAATTCAAGTCCCAAATGGGAAAAAGAGGATAAAGCAAAAGTACAGCAGACAGAATTTAAACCCTCCAGCTTTGCTCAATTAGATAAAAAAAAAAAAAAGGAAAAATAAAGTTCTTATAAGTTGCAAGCACTTGGTTCCAAAAGGTGCATTGCTATGAGGGGGAGAGGCAACACCTGGGTTGAGGTGGTGTTCTTCAGTCCTAGACCAACCCAGCTGGAACCTCCCAGCTGCTTGCATGAGGATATGCCCAGTCTTGCTGCAGAGGGTAGTGCATACCATCTACAGTTCTATGTGTCAGGTGCTAAGTAGGAGGGTCAGGACAAGGGCACTCCATGACCTCACCTTTGTGGTGTGCATTGCTGGCATCAAACACATGTAAGGCTCAAGATAGTGCCAGCTTCAGCAAAAACAAAACAAATAGCAGTCATAGCCAGGGCAACAGCAGGCATATGCGGTGGCTGAGAACATTGGCCATGGCCACATGGCTATAACTCCTTGACTCTTGGGGAGTGGAACATGGGCAAGGGAATCCATTCCCTGTGCTAAGACATTCAAGGCACTGCTAGCTGCTCGGCCAGAGGCTATGGAGGAAATGAAGAAAGCAGAGATGGAGCCTCAATGCAAGGAAGTTCTAGGTTTTGCTTGGTGTCATTAATGCTGATTATACAGAGAAAAATCAAATTTATACTTTAGTCAAAATGCTGTTTAATGCCGGCCCCACCCCCAGGGTGCACTGAGATGTGATTGAGACTGGGCATGGTTGCACGCCTATAATCCCAGCGTTTGGAAGGCTGAAAACAGGAGAATTACTGAGTCTGATGTATGTAGTGAGACCCTGGACACCCTGTCTTAAATACATTTTTTAAAATGTTGTTTAAATCACAGGCTATTAAAGTACAGATTCTCTTATGTCCTGAGTCTTAATTGACCTTGAAAGTCTAGGGCCAAAATGTTCACTGTCCTTGTAGCCCTTCTTTTTCTCTAATTTTTTTAATCTGCAAACTTAAGTTGTTGACCCTCCAGAAGAGAAGCTTCATGATATAGTTACCATAAAACATAGGTTGTTGAGCTTAACATCACTATCTGTCTGACTATCAAATGTGTTACACATAACATGGCTGACACTAACAAAAGATCTACAAACTTCGGTACAGACTTTGAGGGTAAATCCAAAGGGAATTTGACTGACCTTGTCAAATACAAGAGTTACATTTCTTGTTATGCTGGTCTTGCTTTATCTTGGTGTTAACCACCCAGCAGAAAAGTATAAAAACCAGGTATAAAAAGTAAAGCCAAAGACCGGCCTGCCCTGTAACTCCCCAGAGCCCCTGTCCCCAGCCCACAGTGAGTGAGAATTTCTGTGACACTCCCAGCACCCTCCATGTGAGCCTGGTTCATTCAGTGTGTGGGAGAGGCTTTGGCTTCTCCCCACACACTCCATGCCATTCAGAGCCCCCACCCCCAAGAATTCTGAGTGAGCGATTGGCTTGAGATACCCCAGATGGCCTTGACCTGCAACTCCCAGGACCCCTGCCCACAAGCATACTGAGCAAGGGAGAAGTGTTGTGACTCTTCAGGCACCTAATTCACCCTCTGCTGGCCTGATGAATATGTGGGAGGGCTTCTGCACTCCCCGGTGTTCCTTGGACCAGCGACACAACAGAGGAGAGCCACAGGATCACACTTGTACCAGAAGGACTGCAGTAAAAGGAACTTAGCACAACAGCTAGATCCAGGCCAAGCATAACTAGATAAACTTAATAGACTGAAACCCAAAATTCATTAATACTAAGGCTGTAACTGCACGAAAGCACTACACCAAAGGTCAGAGGTCAGTGCTATACAAAATGACAAAGCCAAGGAGCAAAATGCAATCTCAGGCCTCGAGTCCACAAATAAGTACAGAGGACATTAGCTCAGCTGAAATGAATGAATTAACAGAGGCGGAAGCAAATAAACAACAGCAGAAAGGTATAGATGAACTCAGACCAGAATTAATGCATGAAATAAAAAAGAAATATTTGAATACATAACATCTGAAGCAATGAATCAATTCCAGAAACATATGAGGAAAACCCAATACCCACCCAGTACAACTGCAGAGAACACTATTCCAGCTAAAACATATGATTTAACAGTGTTGCAAGCAAAGAAACAAGAGCAGAAAAGGAAAGAGGAACTGAGAGCAGAAATAATTTCTAAAATAAAAAAGAAATCTTTGAAATCATAGCATTTGAAGTAGAGAATCAATTCTGGAAATATATAGAGAAAACCCAATTTGTAAAAAAAGTCTGCAGTAAAAGAATTAATAGCTACCTCTAAAGAAGACAATGAGAAAAAATAGAAGAGATCAGAAATATGACAGATTCCAGGAATGAGCAATACTGGAAAGAAATAGATTGCATGAAGCAGAGTCAGATAGATAATAGAAGAACTTAAAATCTCAATCACGAATCTATAAAACAGTTTGGGTGAAAGCGAAGACAGAGTTTCAGATCTTGAAGACACTGGTGCACCTAGTGAAAAGGTGAGAAAGGATCTCTTAAAAACAATGAGGATGCAGAAAAGAATAATCCAGCATCTGCAAGATGATGCTAAGAAGAACAATGTGAGATTAATTACCATCAATGGGTAAGAAGGAGTCAAAACAAATGATGTAAAAAGAATATGGGCAGAAGTAATAACAGAAAACTTCCCAAATATGAAGAAACAATCCAAAATTCGGGTAACTGAAGCATACAGAAAAAATAACTTCAACCCAACTAAAAACACACCGAGACAAATAATAGTCAATGTACCAGAAATCCAACAGAAGAATAATATACTGAAAGGTGCCAAACAACAGCAGCAGATCACATTCAAAGGAAAACCCATCAGAATTACAGTCAACTTCTCTACACAAACCATGAAGGCAAGGAGAGCATGGAGAAGAGTTCTTCAAGTCCTGTATGAAAAAACTTCCATCCCAAACTATTATACTCTGCAAAAGTTTTTCAAGTTTGATGGAGAAGTGAAATACTTCCATGACAAAGAGCAACTAAAGAATTTCATGACGACAAAGCCATCCCCACACAGGCTACTGAAAGATGTTCTAGAGAGAGAGCACAAAATGACCAGAAATCCAGGAATGAGAACAGAAGGAACCCCCTAAACAGGACAGACAATTAAACACAGGACAAAAAGGCGTATACCACAGTGCATAAATATCATGACACTCATAAGTCAACACTTTTTAATTATAACCATCAATCTCAATGGGCTCAATTCACCAATTAAGATCAATAGACTGGCACAGTAGATTAGGAAATAAAATCCAACATTATGCTTTAACAAGAAACACACTTATCGCAAAAGGACATTCATTCATAGACTTAAAGTCAAATGATAGAAAACAATATTACATGCCCCAGCACCTCAGAAAAAAAGCAAGAGTAGCAATTATGTTCTCAGTTAGTCTCAACTTCAAACCAAGAATGGTCAAACGAAATGAAGAAGGCCACTATATATTGGTTAAGGGAAAAATTCAGGAGGAAGAGGTAACACTCATAAATAGCTATGCACCAAACACAGAAGCACCCAACTATGTAAGACAGATCTTATTGAACATAAAAAATATAATATCCAAGACCACAATATTAACAGGAGACCTTAACATGCCCTTATCTCAAAAACATAGGTCAACCAGACAAAAAAATTACAAAGAAGTGACAGAACTGAACCAGAGCTTGGAACAAATGGACCGGGTGAGCATATACAGAATGTTCCATCCAACGACAAATGAATATACATTTTTTTCAGAGGCACATGGATCATTTTCTAAGATACACCACATACTAGTCCATAGGTCATGTTTAAGATTACGCAAGAACACAGAAATCATCCAATGCATATTTTCCAACCACAATGCAAAGAAACTGGAAATAAATGACAAAAGAAACCAGAAAAACCCGCTAAATACACGGAAATTAAACGACACCTTACTCAGCAATCAATGATTCACAGATGAAATTAAAACAAGAAATTCAACAATATCTATACTTCAATGAAAATTCAAGCACAATTTACAGGAATTTCTTGGATGCGATGAAAGCAGTTCTCAGAGGGAAAGTCATAGCTATGAACTCACACATTAGGAAAACAGAATGGGAACAAATGAACACCCTAATGTTGCACCTCCAACATCTAGAAAAGGAAAAGCAAACCAAACCCAGAGCCCAAATACGGGAAGAAATCATAAAGATTAGAGAAGAAATTAATTCAACTGGGATGAAGAAAACAGTTCAAAGAATCCACAAATGAAAAAGCTGCTGATTTGAAAGACTACATAAAAGCGATAAACCCCTAGCTAACCTCATCAAAAAGAGGAAAGAAAAAATTCAAATACAAGCAATAAGGACTGAAAAGGATGAAATCACCAGACTCAGTGGAAATTCAGAAGATTATCAATAGCTACATGTACAATCTTTATGCTCACAGAATAGAAGACACAGAAAAACAGGACAGATTCCTTGAAATGTACAAATTACCAAAACTGAATCAAGAAGATATAACAACTCTCAACAAGTCAATAACAGACAATGAAATATGAAACATAATAAAAAGCCTGCCAACAAAGAAAAGTCCAGGCCCTGATGGATTCACAGCAGTATTCTACAAGAAATTTATAGAAGATATAATCCATACATTCATCAACTTCTTCAATGAAATTGAAAAGGAAGCAGTCCTCCCAAAATCATTACTAGACGCTAGTATTATACTCATTCCAAAACCAGGGAAAGACACAACCAAAAAGGAGAACTACAGGCCAGTCTCCCTCATGAACATAGATACAAAAATCCTCGATAAAATCCTGGGAAACACAATACAGCAAATCATCAGGAAGATCATACACCATGACCCGGTAGGTTTCATCCCAGGGATGGAAGGATGGTTCAATATTCGAAAATCTATAAATGTAATACACTACACTGATAGACTGAAATAAATAAAAATACGTGATCATCTTAACTGATGCAGAAAAAGCTTTTGACAAAGTCCAACATTGCTTCATGTTCAAAGTCCTACAGAAAATTGGAACCAATGACTACTACCTCACTTTGATAAAACCCATTTGTGACAACCCAATGGCTAATATAATTCTAAATGGGGAAATACTGAAATACTTTAATCTTAGATCTGGTACAAAGCAAGGATGACCTTTATCACACTTCCTATTCAATATATAGTTTTGAAATCATTAGCAACAGCCATTAGACAAGAGGGAGAAATAAAAGGAATAAGAATAGTTCAAGAAGAAGTTAAATTATCACCATTTGCAGATGACATGATACCTTACTTGGAAGACCCAAAAAATTCCACCAAGAAGCTACTAGAATTGATACACAAATTCAGGAGCATAGCAGGATACAAAGTTAGTACTTGAAAGTCAACAGGATTCGTGTACACAGATAACAAACACAGTGAGAGGCAAACTATAGAAACAATACCATTTACGATAGCAATGCAGAAAATGTAATACCTAGGAATTCACTTAACCAAGGAAGTCAAAGACCTTTTCATGGAAAATTACAACACCTAAGAAAAGACATCATGGGGGATTTCAGAAAATGAAAAGATATTCCATTCTCCTGGATAGGAAGAACCAACATTGTTCTTAGTTAGCCATACTCCCAAAATTGTTGTACAGATTTAATGCAGTCCCTATCAAACTGCCACCAACATACCTCCCAGTCCTAGAGAAATGGTTCCTAAAATTAATTTGGAACCAGAAAAGAACTAGAAAAGCAAAGACATTCCAGGCCAACAAAGTCAAGGCAATTCCTGACTTGAAATTGTACTACAAATCACTAAGATAAAGCAACATGGTATTGACAATGAAATAGACCAGAGGATTAATGGAATAGATTTGAAGACACAGAGGCCTGTGCAAACAAACTCACCCACCTGATCTTCGACAAAGCTGCCAAACATGCTTACTGAAGAAAAATAGGCTCCCTAACAAATGCTGTCAAAATAACTGGTTCTCTGCATGCTGAAAAATAAAACTTGACCCAGCTCTATCATCATGCACTAAGCTAAAGTCAAAATAGATTAAACATTTAAACATTAAAACAGAAACTCTCGAGCTCCTGAAATAGAAAATAGGAGGCACACATGAAGACATAAGGGTAAGCAAAGAGTTCATGAACAAACATGTATTTGCACTGGATACACTTGAAAGAATTAACATCTATGATCAACTCTTATTGAGAAGTTTATGCACATCAAATGAAATTGTCAACAAAGTGAAAAGACAACCCACAAATTTCAAAGAATCTTAACTAATATGCACTCAGACAAGGGTCTGCTCTCTAGAACTTATAAAGAACTAAGATATTTTAGAGCCCTCAAATTTAAACACCCAATCCAGAAATGGGCATCTGAGATGAATACACACTTCTCAGAGAATGAAATTAAAGAAGCGAATAAATATATGAAAAAGTGCTTCATATCGCTAGCCATCTATGAAATGTAAGTTAAAACAACACTAAGATACCATGTCACTCCAGAAAGAATGGCTATCATAAAGAAATCAACCAACAACAAATGTTGGAGAGCATGTAGGGGAAAGGGAACACTGCTCCATTGCTGCTGGGAATGTAGACTGGTGCAACCATTGTGGAGATCGGTGTGGAGACTCCTCACAAAAGTAGGACTGTAAATCACCTTCAAGCCCGCTATCCCCCTACTGGGAATTTTCTCAGAGGAACTGAAATCATATAATAGTGATATATGTGTACCTATGTTTATAGCAGCACAATTTGTGATAGCAAAATCTTGGAAACAACTGAGATGCCCGTCACATGAGCAATGGTTGAAAAAGATGTGGTATTTCTGTACAATGGAATATTACTCAGCCATAAAGAGTGATAAACTTGAAGCATTTATATTGAAGTGGATGCCACTTGAACATATACTCATAAGTGAAATAAACCAGACACATGTATGCAAATATCATATAGTCTCCATAGCATAAGAAATCCAAAGATGAAATATAAATAGAAATGTATAAGAATAACTAAATAGGCTATAATCAGATAGTGTAACCTGAACTGCCTATATTGCAGGGTACTAATCAGCTTCTTTTCTGGATGGTTAACAACCTAATTTGTGGATCAAAAATTGGAGATATGGAAGGGTGTGCAAGTTCAGCCAACATTTTGGCCCTAGCCTTTCAAGGTCAGTGAAGACTCAGGACATAGGAGTACCTGTTGTGTAACATCATGAACGTCAGTTGTGTCCCAATTTTGCTGATGAAGTAGATTATGGGTCCACAGAGGAAGGGGATTGATGATTGATAGGGTACCTGGGGAGAGTCACATGGAGAGAAAACTTTCTCTCAGGTTCTCCCAGAGAGCGAACTCGTCAAGCAATGGCTGTGACTCATCCACATGGCCGACAATGATGAAGGATCTACAGAGTGAGGTGCAGGGTTACAGGGTAAACCCTGAGGGTAGTTCCCTGACCTCATCAGATACAAAAGTTACATTTTTTGTTATATAGGTCTTGCTTTTCTCAGTCTTAAACATCCAGCAGAAAAGTATAAAAATGAGGTGTATAAGATAATGCCATAATAATAAGCCAAGCTGTGAATGGCTCTAGTCAACAACTTCTTCAGATAATCCACTATTACTGTGGACTACTGGAATGTGTTTGATTGTCTCGCTGAGTTCAGATACCTACAATAATTGAATGACAGTGGAGTGCCCATCTTTGACAGGACTAAACAAAAATAAAGGAATAAAAATGAAGAACCATTCTGTGTTTGTATTAACAGTACAGTTAGGATAATTATGCAGTTACATGTACATGGATCTATGAGAAGAAAGATTTGTGCTAACAGTGTTTGGACAGGGTATTCTGTTGGCTTCTTGTACTATGGACATCCACTAGAAAGATAACAATGTAGAAAGTATTAGTTATTGAAACTACTATAATTCAGCTTTAAAATGTAAGCATACAGCTACATTCTCTTAATTCATTGATTTGAGGCATGTGCTCTAATAGTGTTTATAAATAGAATGTCATGTATGCACCTTTTACAACAAAAATCTCCTACGAAAACAATATGCAATGTATTAATTATTGAATCTGTCTTGCTAATTTGATTTGTAAACATAAATTAATAAAATAGGATAGAAGCCGGGCGTGGTGGCGCATGCCTGTAATCCCAGCACTAGGGAGGCTGAGGCAGGAGGATTGTTGTGAGTTCGAGACCAGCCTGAGCTACAAAGTGAGCTTAAGGCCAGCCTGAACTGCACAGTGAGACCCTGTCTCAAAAAGAC
>PVKA01046708.1:0-14770 GCA_004027165.1 Ctenomys sociabilis
TTTTTTTTTTGTCTTTTTGAGACAGGGTCTCACTATGCAGTTCAGGCTGGCTTTAAGCTCACTTTGTAGCTCAGGCTGGTCTCGAACTCACAACAATCCTCCTGCCTCAGCCTCCTGAGTGCTGGGATTACATGCCTGCGCCACCACGCCAGGCACATATGGAGTCTTTAATACTTTCATTAGCTTTCTCTCTGGCTGTTCCCCACCTCACCCTCCCTCCCTGGTTATAACAGAAGTTACAAGGCCATAGCTTATTTAATTTATTCAGCCTACCCCTCAATTAATGACTTAATCACAATTTGTCTAATGCTTTTGTACCTCTTCTATTTGCAAAATAGAAAAAAAAAAAAAAAAAAAAAGAACTGTGGCCTTCATATTTATTTATTTTTACAGCCCTGAACTGTTTTATATTGAAAGAAAAAAATATTTTAATTCCTCTTCACTGTTGATCTCTTATGACCTCAAGCTAGATTGTTATAAATCTTTTCTCTTGCAAAACTACTTCTAAAGCTTGAAGATATTCATGAATTCTTTGATTATTTTGACCCTGACATAACAGATTCTACATTAGCTCTCGTAGAATAAAATAAGGTAACAAGGAGTGGGAAATGCTAGCAAAAACTACAGAGGATGTAGCTGTTTTTGCCCCTAAGGAAGTGGCACACTTTTTCCCTGGAGTCTTTGTTTTTCCTTTTAATTTAACGGTCTGACCTTGGGTGCTAGTGGTTATATGAACTGGAAGGAGACAGCAAAATAGAAGACTTGTAAATTGGCTTCAAATAAAATGAAGAGAAACTGAGTAGTAAAGAGCTGCCCAGAGGAACTGGAAGGATCAGGAGAGGTATGGTAGGAGGCAGCCTGCATAGAGGAGACAGGTAGGAAGCATTTTCTGGATGCAGGGGTGGTTCAGGAACATTTAAAGATAGAATGGTGGATATTTGATTATTTTAAGTGGATTGTTCTGATCATCCCAGTAAAGAAGGCTGCACATGCCCTTCATTATTACTTTGGGGTTGTGAATGGGTAGCAGTGATTACTCCTTGCTAGCCTAGGGAGTAAAAGCCTTGGATGGAGTGGAGAAAAAGTTAGAGTAGAGGGGCTCAGGATCAGACACAAAGCAGCTATTTTTTTTCCAAATAGAATAGAAGAAGGAGAATCATGGAAGACATTAAGGTAGCTAGGAAGTGCTTTGTTTGTAATTATTGTTGCATACTCAGAGTTTAAAGGAAAGAAACTAAGAAACTGACCAACCAAGGAATCAGAAGGTAGATATTAAAACAATTTTTCATAATGAAAAGATCAGCCTGATCAATAAAAGCAAAAAATCAATCATATTTTCTTTTATTTTTTGCCTCCCCCTTTCAATAATGAAAAGGGACAGAGTTACCTTTTTCAGTAAGTAGAGCTCTAGTGTGCACAGCAAAGTGGTGTTCATTCTGCGTGGCTAAGTATAGCAAAGGGGCCTTAACTCCTTATGTGTGCAATGACACGATGAGGCTCAGGACATTTTCTTCCAAAAGTGGAAAACAGCAAAGAATATTTAAATATCTAATGAAGATGTAAGCACATCTAGAATGTAAATTTCTTAGTGGGAATATTGGTGTTATTCAAATTATTTCCTTAGAGATGATGATGGAGACCACTACCTGGTAGCTTACATCTTTGTATATAATTTCAGATACAGGAAATATGATTGTAGCTGTGACTTGTTAATACAACAGTCTTTTAAAACTTTTTATGACTAAGAACAACTTATAAATTTTCAAAAGGGGTCAAACATTTTGGGAATGAGAAATTCCCCACCTGAATCACCAACTTCTATCCTAATGAGATGTAAGAGTTGGGAGGAAGAAGGAAGAATTGATTTTCTTTTCTTTTTTTTTTTTTTTTTTTGTCTTTTTGAGACAGGGTCTCGCTATGCAGTTCAGGCTGGCTTTAAGCTCACTTTGTAGCTCAGGCTGGTCTCGAACTCACAACAATCCTCCTGCCTCAGCCTCCCGAGTGCTGGGATTACAGGCATGCGCCACCACGCCCGGCTAAGAATTGATTTTCTAGTTAGGAGTAGAATATGCAAAGTAGGGTAGACTGGAAAGGGAAAAGAGATTGAAAAAACTAAATTGATAACAATTAATTTTTAAAGCTTGAAAATATCCTGTAACATTCATCTTGATTGGGCTAAGATCTAAGCTTTAGGAAGTACGAAAAATAAAATTTCTAGTCTAGAAGTTAAAGTGGCTTCTTTATTCTAAATTACCCATTACAATTCACAGTAGTTCAGCAATAATCTTAGTCTTTACAGGGTAGTGGTATAGAACCATGATACACAGAGAGTCAACATGCAGCTTGCAGTAGTATCTAAATAAAATTTTTGGTTTAATGATCTGATATTCGAATAATTAGATATTTGTAAAGAAATTTAGACTATTTCAAGTATTATTTTCTCTCAGTTCATAGTTCAAATTTAATATACAAATGTTATCATAGCTTAAGAATATGTAGGTTTACTGTTTGCAGGCCAAAAATTAAAGAAAAATAAGGGCTGCAAGGACAGCCAACATTTTGGCCCTAGCCTTTCAAGGTCAATGAAGACTCAGGACATAGGAGAACCTGTACTGTAACATCAGGTAACTCAGCTGTGTCCCAAATTTTCTGATCAAGGAGATTATGGAGCCTCAGAGGAAAGTGATTGATGTTGTAGAGTGTGCCTAAGGAGAGTCACATGGAGAGAAAATATTCTCTCAGGCTTTCACAGAGAGCAAATTGGTCAATCAATGGCAGTGACTTATCCATGTGGCTGACCCTGACAAAGAATCTACAAACTGCTGTACATGGTTTCAGGATAAATCCTGAGGGGATTTGACTGACTTTATCAGATACAAAAGTTACATTTCTTGTTATATAGGTCTTGCTTTCATGGTCTTAACCATCCAGCAGAAAAGTATGAAAATGAAGTATAAAAAGTAAAGCCATATTAATATGCCAAGCTATAAAAGGCTTAAGTCAACAACTTCTGACATTGCCAGTCTTGCAGAAAACCCACCACTATTATGGACTACTGGACTATATTGGAATCCTTTTCTGAATTCACACACCTACAATATTTAAATGACAACAGAATACCCTTCTCTGACAAAACTAAACCAAAAAAGGGGATACAAATGAAGGACCATTTTTTATTTAATATCTATATATTCAAAATAGGATAGATATACAGCTACATTCTCTTAATTCAGTGAATAGAAAGGCTTGTTCTAATAGTGTTTGTGGACAGGATATCATGTCTGCATCTCGTACAATGAATAACCACTAAGACAACAATATGCAAAGTATTAATTATTGAAATGCTCCTACTAATTGGTTTTGAAGCTGTCTCATTGCTATTTGTTTCTCAATAAAATTAATAAAAATAAAAATCATTGGTAAGAGCAGTCTTAATCATCTTGCCCAATAGATATTGAATCTGTCCTACTAATCAATTGTAAAACTGTCTCATTATTTGTTTCTCAATGAAATTATTTAAAAAAAGAATATGTAAGTTTATATGTGCTATTGATGGCTACCTGGATGAGTATCTCTATGTCATCTCTGAAAAAAATATTCTACATATTAGTAAGATATCAAGTGGGTAAGACCCATTTAAGGAATAAAATAGGATATAATGATTTCTACTTAAATTATATGAAACATGGAATAAAATAAGTACATAATTAAGCCAGAACATCCAGTTCCACATCCTACAGTAGAACTAAAAATTAGTTGGAAATCAAGAGGAAAACCTACCAGAGGCCTGGAATAAAGTTTTCTTCAGAAATAGACTGGTTCTGGAGTGCCTTTCTAAAAGAAGGTGTCTTGACATTTATAAGATGTCACTATATGTCCTAACACAGGCTTCTGTCTTGAGTGGGGCTTGAAAACAACAGTCTTTAAGCAGAACGCAATGCACTGGGGTTAATGGAAAAGTTGCTCATCATGATAGTGTCATTTGTGGGGAAGGGAGATAGCTGAGTTAGATTTCCAGTACAAAAAAAATCCCAAAAGAATAGTGTCATTTTCTTCATCAGCTAAAAGAAAACATAACAGAAAGAAAATATATAAACAGAAATATACTTCAGATTAAACTTTAAAAGGAACTCAGTACACTTAAAGACAAAAATCCAATTCAAAAATTAAAAAAACAAACAAAGAAAAGAGCAAATGCAAATCTGTGGAATGAGTGAGGGTATAAATCAGGGTGAATGGCTTTATGGAACAGCTGTGCATCAGGGCTCCCTAAACTATCTATGATGACAGACAGTGCAGGGCTGCCACCGCAGGGCCCCAGCACAAGGCTGTCATCCTGCCTGTCATAAACGTAAGCTCTCCGACCCGCAGGGTGGAGCTGCCTGCTCTCAGGCGTGCGGTCGTGTTCCTTATTGGTAGCAGGGTGCCTGTCTTATAAACCCTCCTCCTCAGCTCTCTGGAACACAGCTGCAAATGTCTGCGAATCCACCACTCCCAGCCTGGCTCTCTTCTAGGTCTCATCCTGGGGGCCTCCACTGTGGCTTCCTCTGAGGAAGGCTTCCCTGAGTCCAACCTGGTTGCCCACTGTTCTTCATACCAAATTGTCCAGGTGCCTTCTGCCACCTTTGGTGTTGTTCCTTCCTCTTCGCCTTTCAAGGTCATTCTTACTTCCTAGCTAGTTATCTTCCACTCAGCATATTCACTGTTATGGACGCCATGTCTAGCATTGTGCCTGGGACATTGCACATGCTACGGAACTAAATACTGAGTGCAAGAGAACCTTTCATCCTCTCCATGAGAAAAGTAATTGAGAACAAATGGCCAGAACTTCAAGAGATTTATTCCCTGTGAGCATGAGTGGATGGGATAATCTTCTATCTTGCTGCCTACTGATGGATAGCCCCCTTGTATCTTTCTATCACTGTAGACATTATTTTTCAGCTGTATGGCAAAATAACTAGAACCTTCTCCACAAGTTGTACTCTCCCTGTAGATGTGCTGGATGTATAGGCTTGAGTACATCATACCCCTTGCCTGATAGCTCACATCTACTCTGGCTTTGCATGCCTGTTGGAGACACTTGCATGCTCCGGGCATGCCTAAACTTCTGCAGGACTAGGTTTAAAACCCACAGGTAGCTGTTCTCGCCATCACCTCAGCTCGTCTCTTCTGCAGGTTGCAGCTACCTTAGGTGCACCACTGCAAAGAGGTGACCCTGCCACTTTCCTCACCAAGAACCAATACTCACTCTTTGCTCCCTGCCCATCTTCTTGGAACTGAATAAAAATGACTCAGCTTAAGAATATTATTTTTATCTTTGCCCCATGTTTTTTTTTTAATTGATGTGAAATCCACATAAGATAAAACTAACCATTTTAAAGGAAATACTTCCATTGAGTTTGGTACATTCATAATATTATTCACACACCACCTGGTTTTTAAAATACATCAGTGTCAAATGAAATTCCAGTTCTATTAGGCAATTTCTCCCTGTTCTTCTCTCCTCTCAGCCACTGGCAGCCATCAGCCTTTGTGTCTTTACAGATTTAAGTAATCCTGATATTTCCTGTGAATAGAATTATGACCTTTGAAATGAAACTTCATTACTCAGTATAATGTTTGATCTCAACAATGCTATGACACATATTGTGCTTATTCCTTTGCATAATCAAATCTTCCATTGATTAGTTCTGCTGCATCTTGTTTCCACATCCATTGGTTGACAGCCGTTTAGGTTATTCCCATTTTACACCCTTGTGAACTGTGCTTCTAAGAACATTAGAATATCTGTATTTATTGAAGTACATGGTTTCTTGTCTTTTGTAACATTAGGGGGAGTACAATTGTTGGGTCATATGACGATGCTATGTTAACCTTGAGGAAGGGCCAAACTGTTTTCCATAACAATGGACCTCCATACATTCTACCAGCAGATTACAAGGATGTCCGGTTCTTCTCAGCTTTTCCAATACTTGTAAGTTATTTTTAGTACTATAGTGGGTATGATATGGTGTGCTGCTGTGGTTTTGATTTGCATTTCCTTACTAGATAATGGTAATGACCTTGAGTGCCTTTTCACCTGCCTTGGAATGATACTCGGGACCTTTTATGCTTTCTCAAATTTAGTTGCTTGTTCTTGACCTTTATAAATACTAGGTATCAAACCTTTGTTCAGATGCAGTATTTAAAAATGTACAAATGTTTTCTCCCGTGCATAGATAACCTTTTCATCCTTTATTTTCTGGACCATGTCCTTGCTGCCCATAAGTTTTAAATTTTACTGAAGTCCAATATGTCAATTTTTAATTTTGCTTTCATGTTTTTGTTGTCATATGTAAGAAGCCATTGCCAAATCCTGTGTTAGGAATTTTCTCCTACGATGTACTTTTACCTCACATTTTACAGTTTCAGCCCTCGCATTGAGGTCATTGATCTATTGTGAGTTAAGTTTTCTGTATGGTAGATAGTACAAGTTTTCCTCTTCCTTTTTTATATCATCTATCATTTAGGCAAAGAGAAATAGATCCCCACAAAAGAAGTTCTGGTCTTTCTTGTTTCTTTTACTTACAGTGACTTTCCCTGCTTTTGTCTCTGCACGGGTCTGCATCACCACTCATCAGCACGCTGTACGAACTCTGTCTTTCACTCTTGCTTAGGCTCCTATGTCCTCTCCGCAAAACTAAAAGAAATAATTTGCTCTTTCTCTGACCTTTCTTATAGCACTAATCCATGCAATTTGCACTTATTTATCTAGCCAATGTCCATATATTAAAAAGTAATTGCTAGGCACTTACTCCATTAAGTACCTTAGCCTTTGCAAAATGTTATATATGGTACTTTTCTCAAAAATATCTTCTTCCTTTTGCTGATGTGAAAGTTTTAAAACACAGGAGCACCATACCATTGATTACTCCAGCCTTCACAGGTGTCAGCTAAACAAACTGAATGAATTAATGACTGCATCAAGATGAGCATTACTCAGACATGTCCTATGGCACATTATCCATGTAGACCACCGTCTCTGAACCCTTGAACTTGTGTATCTTCGGCTATCCTGAAGCACTGATGTCAGCTGACACCAGGGAAGTTTATAGCAGCACATGTTCTCCAAACTTATCAGATTTATCACACCATTTCTCCTTCGGTCCACTATCATCCTTTGTCTATAAATGGGACTTTCAGTGTTCTGAGGGGTAGAAATTGTTGCAGCAAGATAACCATCAGTTATTTTTTTTTTCCAGCAGAAAAACCAGAAGGATACAAGATGACATCAACCTACTTGCTTATGGACTTTATAACAATGATGGTGCTGAGCTCATTTGATGTTTTAATGAAGCCATTTAACAAAAATGCCAATAGAAACCATTTCTACGTCTTTAAGCAATTTTTCCCAAATATTCATTATGTAAAGATTAGAGAAATCTACGATAGTATTTATTCTTCATTGTGTGGAAATGTTTGTGACTGGGTCTCTGTGATTGGATCTCTTTTGTTCCTTTCATTGTAAATAACTGTTTTTGTGAGTAATTTTGAAGTGGTGAAAAAGGCCCTGGTAAATACAGAATTTATAGGTTCCAATATGACATCTCACATTTAAATAACATCCTACATTGAATGAAGACACTTAGATGAATCCGGTGTTTGGATTTTTTGAGTTGGTAGATATGAATTGCTTAATTTCTCTGAGATCTAAAATAGTCCTTAAACAGAAATTACCTGAATTTGTAAACCATTTGCTATATGTATGTTAGGTGAAAGCCATTTAACTGAATAGTGATCGGATAAAAATGTCTACTCTTTGAAAATGAGAAAAGATTGGACTGGTCAGTATTTGCAAAATAAATTTTTGTTGGAGTGCTGAGAAGGCACAAGTGTTCTGATTTATTCCAGTTTCTTATTCAACTTAAGTAAAATTCTGATAATAACTCTTCTAATTAGGTGGTTATTTTCAAATTCTATTGCTTCGCAGCCTGAATTCCTCCAAATACCTGCTGATTTTAAGCAGTACATTAGATGGCACTATTCACATAGCTTAGACTAGCACTTGCTGCTGTCGCTCTATGGCACAGATCCAAATGCACACCTTTCTGGGATTTTAAATTGTTTCAGCTCTGTTTCCAAAGCTGCTAGTTTCCTTGTGTGGAACTAAGCAGGAAAAAAACCCTCATGTGTGAGAACATTAGTACTAGTGGATAGTCCATGATAGACATAAAAACGTGTTCAATGTCTTCTCAATTTCCTTATTTCTTCTTATTTCAGCAATAGGGAAGACTGCAGCTGCTGTTCATTCATAACTACTGAAGATTCACAGAAATACACTTCCCCCTATTTTCTGACCTATACTTGTCTAAAAGGTAGTGAGATGTCTGTTATTAAAAATGACCAGTTTTAAACCACATTCTTTATTAAAAATTGTTCCTAATTGAAAAGTTTGTTAGATTTAACTTTATTTTCTTATACTTTCTCTTTTGCCTTTTCTTTTCCTCAACCCTTTGGCTTTTTAAATGGAAATCTCTATTCAACTGTCCTTGTGTTTGTATTTATTTTTAGCCTTAAATCCAATAAGGCTAATTTTCCTGGTCCAAGACCCACTTAACTCCCTCTGAGCAGAGCCCGTTTTTTACATGGACCAGATGCCAAACAATTTAGTGTGTCTTAGGAGCCATCAGGAAAATATCTCCAAAGTCTAGGTGTGTATTCCTTTTGGTGTTCTTGCACAGCTTTCTTCTGGAAAATTTAACTTGAACAAACAAATCCTCAAGTCACTGTTTTTCTCCAAATACCTAAGCTTTTGCCTTCTCTAATTTCTACCACCCAGTAATGTCTGTTTTCCAGAAACTCTGGGACCTCTTGACCCAGAAGGTAGGATGCCATATGTTAAATCCACTCAAACTAAATGTAGGCGCATCTTTCTCCCTACTCCAAGTGAGATCAAGTAGTCCTCATGGGGAGAAGAGGAAGAACTTCCAGAAATAAGGGCTGCAAGTCAGAGAAACAAAGGGGCCTTTGTAATACCAGAGGTTTAACCCTTTTCAGTCTTTCTGGAGGCACCAGAGGTCTTAGGAGTGTGTAGCCATCATAAACATTCAAATGGAATAAAATATTTGAGAGAGATAGACACACAAGGTAACGTATGTCAAGTGAGTGCTGTTTTACTGAGTAGCAATACTATCTGATTACATCTGCAAAATCTTTACATAAAGAGGTGTTACTGCATTATCCCATTTGATGGGCAAGGAAATAAGAATCAGAGTTCAAGCTTGCAGATAAAATCAATACCTCCATCTTCTGACTCCTTGTCATGCTGTCTAACAATCTGGATTATGTGTATGTTATATAATTTTCAACTCACATTTGTCTTGACTTATTAGCATGAGGAAAAAGCCAGAAGTTATTCTTTTTTTTTTGCTTAGGAAACAATTATAAGACTAGCTGGACTGAGTTCCATTTCCCCCATGGCTAAATTGCCACCTTACTTTCAGGTTAATCTGAACATTTTGGGAACACTTTCCTCTGGTATTCTAGAGATTTTTTTAAGGCATACATAATATTTTAGATAATTCATGTCTTGAGGGAGAACTTAAGCAGGGAAATGCCGTGTAAGTGAGAATTTTCCTCCAAAACTAAACAAAAACTTAGAGAGTTGTGATAGACTACATTTGATTTTTAATATCCACCATATGTCTGTTTTTATTCAGGGATGAGAGGAATGGGTTAGTAATTATTTTCACAGATTATATAAATAACAGCCCTGAAATTGCTTATTTCTTGTAGGTGATAACATTTTGGTTTGTACTAAATAAAGCGTGAAGGAAAAACTTGAAGCCATCACTAATTATTAATAGCAACAGCCCAGTGCTAAGTCCTTAGTTGGTGACTTCAAAACTTTGGGCTGTGAGTTTTCAGAGGGTGGATTGTTTCACAGCTAGAGACGAAGATGATGGTTTTCTACCATCATCTTCAGTACTAATATTTTCATTTACTGTTGTGAATTTTCACCTTTGTTATTTTCAGGCTTAGCTTACAAATCTGACTTTAAAAAAAAATTAAGGAACCAGCTACATTTGTTGCTATTTTTGTTCTTAATAAGACACCAACTCCTACTTTCTCAGTCTTTTTCCTTCTGTTGCTACAGAACTGCAAGGAGAGCGAGAGCGGAGGACTGCAGAGCTGAGAGGGCAGAAAGGCTTTCTCGTCTGCGCAGCTCTCTTTCTGTCCAGGCACTCTGCTAACCTGTTACATATGTGGGGGTATAATATTTCAAAGTGCTAATTGTCTTGTATAACTGCCAATTCTCCCCAGCTTGGCAGCTAAATGGAAAAGCAACATGGCTGTGAGGACGATTTACAGTGGGGAATAGCTTTAGCTTTTAAGTTCAAAGGGCACCATCTGGGTAGGAGACAAGAAAAATTTTGAAAAGGAATGCAGTCAGTGAAACAGGTTTTTCTTCCTCATTCAAAACTAAAGAGATAAAGGAGCCTGGGGCTTCCAACCAAGTCCTCCCAAAGCTGCCCTGTTCTTAAAACACTGAGGTGGATGTTACTTCAGTCCTTGAAATGTGTTTGCTGCCGTCGCCTCCGCCAAGGCCACCATAAATGGGCGATTTTTCAAAGGACACAGAGGTTATTTCCCGCGGGAATTTATCACAAAATGGGAGCAACTGCATACAGTGTATATTTTCCGAAGAAATAATTGAAATTCTTGATTGGGGTGTTCGCAGATAATGCATGTTGGGGGCGCATGCACGTTTCCTTTTTTTTTCTTCCTCATCCTTGAGCTTAAGAGCAAGCAGGACTGGTCTCCTTGCGGATGTGATCTTTGGGGGTGAGGGAGTTCAGACACTTGGGTTCCACTGACCTCAGCTCCTGGGAGCGTTGCTCTCCATATTCTGCAGTCTGGTGGCAAATCTTTGTATATTCTCTCTCCCTTTTTTGAAAACCACACTCTTATTCCCTTCTAGGAACTTACCGCTCTTTCTAGCTTTTCTCTTAATTCCATGCCTCTTTGCTGCATCTTTTTTTCCTCCAGCATCTGCAGCATCCCTGGAAACCTGCAAGACAGAGAGAATTGCTTATTTCTGTTAGAAAATTGTCTTTTGGATGGTAAAGTTTGACTTCCAGAAGTGAAAAATTTAATGAACTACTCAGAGGAGTGTTCCTGTTTCTTTCTTTTTTTTTTTCTTTTGGCGGTGCTGGGGATTAAACCCAAAGTCTCATGCATGCCACTGAGCCACATCCCCAGCCCTATGAGTTTGCAGTTTTTTTCATTTTAAAGAGAATAAGAAGAAAATAATAAAAATGATACAGAATTTCAAAACAAGATGATAGGAAATTAACAATGGTTGCTATATTGCATATTATTATCTTCAAAGTAGTTGTTCAGATGATCAGGTAGAAGCGTACAAATTAATCAAGCAATATGAGCACTAACTGTTCCTTTCAATAAACTAAAGGATATCAGTACTACAGTTATCTTAGCTACCTTGTATGTGGATAGATAGATAGACAGAGATATTTTTCCCTTCCTTTTTTTCTGTTTTCCCTTATCCTAGTTGCTCTTTCCTTTTGAATTATTTTCCCCTCTCACAATATCTATTGTATCCTTCGGATTTTGTTTACCCTTCCTGTTTCTTACATTAGGGAGGTAATATGACACCCACATGCAAGTCTGGTTTATCTCACTTATGAGTATGATCTCTAGTCGCACCTATTTACATATAAAAGCCTCAAGGTTATGTTTCTTTTTAGCCTAGTAATTCTTCTCCATTGTATAAAAGAAAACAAAACATCTTTTTTTATCCATTCCTCAGCTGATGGGCATCTGGGTTGTTTCTAAGATTTAGCTATGACAAATTGTGCTGCTGTAAGCATGGGTGCACATACATCACTGTAGTGTGATGTTTTTAATTATCTTGGGAAATACCCATAAGAGGAATAGATGGGTAGAATGGGACCTCTAATCCTAATTTTTTGAGGAATCTCCACACAGATTTCGACAGTGGTTTTACCGTCTACATACTCGCCAGCAGCGAACATTCCTTGTCCACCTAACGCACTTTTGCAACAGTCGTCTTAGAAGCCCAGTGATGATCAACTGCTTGGACCAGGGAGGAGAGATTAGTCCTACAACCTGTCTGTGCTCTGGGGGCTGTGTGGCTGTGGCCAGGGCAATGAGGCAGAGGATAAGGTCTTGGGTTCATGCATAGCCCGTGGCGTAGATATCACTTTGGACAAATCACTTGTCTTTGTCAACTGCAAGATGGATTTTTATTGCTACTGAATTAGGAGAAAATGAGATGAAAGATATACAAATATTTTCAAGACAAAAGTGCTTTTAAGATGCAGAAGAGTGGTGTTGTTTGGTGATAAAAACCCACTATCATTTATAAAGACGAATAGATTTCCAGCATATGTGTTATTTGGATTGGATTTCTCTTAAGATTGGATTTAAAAGCAAATCTACTTGGAAGACAAGTACAATTTGGACATCTTCATGTTTCATAAATTAAACAATTTTTTTAAAGCGAATTGTGTTGGTCATAAGTCAGAGTTTTCCATTTACTTAATCAAAGCAACAGAAAAATTTAAAAAGTCAGTGTACAAGGGAAGGTGACAATAAAGCACAATGATATGGAAATTATTTTTTTTAAGAGGAATACATTAGTTCTAGCCTTCAGAAAAAAGGTGTCTTTTTAATACTTGCTGGTGATAAGCAAGAAAACACTTTTGAAGAGTAAACTACTGCAAAGTTGGCTATAGCATATTTACTTGATCAGGAACAAACCTAGTGAGGTCTTGGTTTTTATACAAAAAATTGTAATTTAAATGAGTAATTCAGACTCATGTCACACTGGACTCTTCTGTGGCTTATTACAAAATTGATAGATAATCTGTATAATCATTTCTATCTTTGTTAAAACCAGTAAGGTAAAAATTTGCTTCTCTTCAAGTTGTGATGTGGCAGAAAATGCAAGACTTGGCCAAAGTGGAAGGCTCCCAGACTGATGTAGTTCAGACAGTTGTCATGTGAGAAGGAAGGAGGGAAGGAGGGCACTGCAGAAATCATGTCTGGTGTTTCTGCATGAAAAGGGTGAGAAGTGGAAGACATCATAATTGGCCTCAGAAATGCCATCATCCCAGCGCTCCATGAACTCCATTCCTGAGGTGAGAGTCACAAGCATTGCATTTCTCAGTCCATTCCCTTCCTGATACATACAAGGCGGTGAGGAAATTTTAAATCTACAGGTACAATAAAGTCAATATTTTAATTTAAAATTATCTGTCTGAGTAGGGACATGGAACTCTGTCTCTTGCCAGTTATTCCGTATATTGCTGGCTTTTTCTTTCTTTCTCTTTTGGTACATATTTCCACGCATAGGGGAATGAATAATTTTGAGGTCGGGGAAACCTCCCCGCCAGTAGCTAATTGTGTCTTAGAGCAGTACTTAGCACAGTACCTTGGTCATTTTGGAGGTTTTGTCAGTGCTTTTAGATAAAACGTAAGAAATGACGTGGATCTAGTTTACATAGCATTTGTTCAGGGAACAGAAGTTGTAAACATATCTTCACAACAAAGGGAATAATAATGCTGATCTTAGAAGCAGTTGGACAGAAGATTGCATAGGCAATTGGAAACGAATGTACTGAAAATTTACAAAAAGAACTATGATTTGAAAATTGTCTTGAGAAAAGTAGAGAATATATTTTTACATGGCAGCACTGGGCAGGTTTCTCCTTTTGCTTCTGGCCCCAGTTCCCGGGTCTGTTCTCTGATGGGGTATGTTTTCTAAATATATATCTTCTATGAACATTCAGGGAAGCGTACTGTGTGACCGTAAGTCTTTATTTCTCTGGGTTAAGTGCCTCTGAGTGTAATTCCCGAGTGTGTGGTAAGTACATGTTTAATTTTGTATGTTGGTATGTTGAGTTCCATTTTAACCTCATCCATAGTTTTGTAAATATTTTTTCATAAAACCTAAAAATAACCATTCTGTTCCCATTAGGACCAGTACACTTAGGTCTGAAATGTTGGAAGTAAAACAAATTCTTCACATTTTGTAGAAAATATTTAAGTCTGTAAACATATGCGCCTCTATCTAAAAAGTCTCATAACTGAAAATATAGGAAAGGAAAATGTGGGCAAAAATTTCTATGTTCTATAAAATTAAAAACTATAAAATTAAAATTTATGAATACTAAGAATTAAAATTTTATAAATTGTGTAAAATTTAAAAAATTTAAAATTCTTTTTAAAAAATTTTTGCATCATTTATTTATTTGTTTTTTATATATTTAGCACAGGGTCTACAGGGTCTCACTACAAAGATCGGACTCAGTGATTCTCTTGTTTTTCAGCCTCCCAATTACAGGTGCGCACCCCCACACCCAGTCTTAAACACCATCTCTCAGATGTTGGTGCACTTGAGAAGGAAGAAGCTCTCGTGTTGGAGGGACGAAGTAAAATAGACTCAGAAGAATCTCAAGTGATTATAATGGATCCTTAAAAATATATACACTTGTATAAACAACAATCAAAGTATCAATGAAAACAATTTTTTTTTAATCCTCTGAGAAAGAAATTGTCGACCATATCCATTTACAGCTCAGCTTAATATTATGGGCTCACGATGTATACTTCATTTTTATACATTTATGCTTTTCTGCTGGATGGTTAAGACCTAGGTAGATCAAAACTTATATACCAACACATGTACTTTATATTTCCTATGTGGTCATTGAAGTCTTCTCAGGGTTTATCTTGTAGTCCTGTA
>PVKA01046709.1:0-14769 GCA_004027165.1 Ctenomys sociabilis
GAAGGAAGGAAGGAAGGAAGGAAGGAAGGAAGGAAGGAAGGAAGGAAGGAAGGAAGGAAGGAAGGAAGGAAGGACAGAGAGAGCCTTGTGAATAACGAGAAGAGGCTTGAGGTTTGAAAGAAGAGAACAGGAATGGGGGAAAAAAGGAATCGAGATTCATCATGTGCAGGTACAAATTCCCTATAATGAGTTGTCATTGTGTATACCTAAATTATAGCCATAAACTTAGTTAAGCTAAGAAAATAAAGAAAGCAAACTACAAAGAAAAATGTGTTCATAGCCTGCATACCTGACAAAACTCTAGCATTCAGAGTATACAAAGAACTTTTAAAATTCAATAGGACCAACAAAAAAATTAAGTGGACAAAATATTTTCAGACATTCACAAAAGAGGATATGGAAATGACCAAGAAATGCATCAAAAGACAACCGATGTAATTAGTCATCGAGGAAATGCAAATTAAACCCCAGTCAGTTCCCCGCTATATCTATCTATCAGTAGAGTTAAGCTAAACGCACTAATATTGACAAGTGTTGGTAAGGAAATGGAATACCAGTAATTGCCAGGTATTGCTGAGCATGCACTATACAACCACTGCAGAAAACAGGTTAGCACTTTGCTGTAGCTGCGAAGATGGCTCAGGGCATAAGTGCCTGTCTGGCAAGAGCAAGGTCCTGAGTTTGATCCCCAGTAAAGAAACAAAACAAAACAAAGAACTTTACTGTAGTTAAAAGTACACTGAGACGACTCAGCAATTCAAGGGTTACCACTGTAGCTAAAAGAACACAGAAAATACAGGTTCACACTGAGACTGGATTTAAATGGATGTTACTTTCTCCATTGTAGCCAAAACAATGCACACAAACTAAATGTCTGTCACCCGGGAGTAGCCAAGGAGATGGCTCAGTGGAATAAGTGCTTCCCTGGCAAGTGCAAGGGCCTGAGTTCAATCCCCAGTTCCACCAAAAAAATAAAAAAAAGGGGGCTAGGGAGAAAAAAATAAAAAATAATAATAATAATAATTATCACCCGTGAGTGGGTAAGCAAATTATGGTGTATTCATAGAATGGAAGACTACTCAGTATATGAAAAAGAAACAACTATGGATACATATAACAGTATATAAATTTTTAATATTAAAGTGAATTAAAAATGAGCACTCCAGACAACTTAATACTGTATAATCTCATGCATGTGAAATCATAGAATTCTTAAGATACTCCACTCATAGTCACTCCTTGGGGAGGAGAGATTTATTTTGAAGAGCATGAGAAAAACCTTTCTAGGGTGACGGAAGTGTTCTACAAGTTGATGTTGGTGATGGTAGACATCATCCTGGTAGGGCAAATACACAGCAACTTGTATACTTTTAAAAGGTGCATTTTTACACATATATAAATTACTCTTGAATACCATTAAGGTTAATTTTGAAAGGTGTGTGTCTTTAGCCAGAAAGGGCACACATAACTTCTGCCAGCTCTCATAATCCATCATAAAGGAGGCTAGGAAATGTGGTCCAGTTGTGTGGCAGGAAGAAAAGGAAAAATATTAGTGCCCACGTTTGACAGGTGTAGACAAAGGAAGGGTTGTAGAAAGAAAAAATCATGATGTGTGTGTATAGACAGTACAGTTGGGATAGATAACGCTGTGCTTCTACATAATTCTATGAGAGGCAAGATCTGCACTAATGGTGGTTGGACAGGATATTATGTCGGCTTCTAGTGCTACGGTCATCCACTAGGAAAATAATTATTGAATTTTTGATATAATTCAGGTATAAAAAGATAAGTAAGCAGCTACACTCTTAATTCACTGATAAGAGATATCTGCTAAAATAATATCTGTAAATATAATATCATGTATGCACCTTGTATGATACCAAAACGTTATGAAAACAGTTTGCAATGTATTAATTCATCGAATGTGTATGGTTAAGGAGTCTTGAAACTGTCTGATTGACATTTGTATTTTAATTAAATAAAAAAAAGGAAAGGAAAAATAGTGTTGGTGAAGGGCAGCAGCTTCTCCTGTATCCAACTGTCCACAGCTCAGAGGGTTACTAGACACCTCCGCCAAGCAGATGAAGTGTTTAGTCCATTTTGTGTTGCTGTAGCAGAATACCTGATCCTGGATACTTTATGAGGCAAAGATTTAGTTAGCTCTGTGTCTGGGAGGTTGAAAGTCTGAGAACTCTTCAGCCTCTGGTGAAAGCCTCCTTGGGTGTGTCAAAATATGGCAGGCAAGCATAAAGGATAATGGCAAGAAGGGCCATGTCCATGCGGTGCCCTCAATTAGTAATAATCCACTCACTCAAGTATGAGCTCATGGGCCGGGGAGATAGCTCAGTAGAATAAGCACCTGCCTGGCAAGTGCAGGGTCCTGAGTTCAATCCCTGGTACCTCAAAAAAAAAAAAAAAAAATGCTGCCTGCCAAGTATGAGCTCACCTCAAACCCAGAATTAATCCCTTTCAAGAGTGATGTCCCTGTGACCCAGTCATTTCGCTTAGGTTCCCACCTCCTAAAGTTTCCACCACTTCAGCACCACTGCTCTTGGGACCAGGCCTCCAGCTCATAAACCTTTAGGGGACAAATCACATACAAACCATGACAACATGGCTGCTGAAAGGTTTGCAAAACTGCAGATGAGCTGGGGGGGAGGGGGGCAAAGGGCCAAGCATGAAGCTGTGGGGGGAAGGAGAGGGGAGGACTTCCCAGAAGAGGAGGCATTCTCAAAGCCAAATCCCAAGTAAATAAAGCAAGAGGAAATGCTATCAGCAAAAGCGTATGAACAGGGAAGTGAGTGTTGGAAGGGCTGATGAGAAGTTCTGCTGCTGGACCTGGGGCACTCACAGCTCTGGATCTCCTAGGCAGCCCCTCCCAGGGTTTTCAGCAATCAGAGGTGGCTCATGCCTGGGGCACAGGCCTGCCGAGATTGGGCAGAAGGCAGCGCCCCCCTCTTGGAGAAGTCCTGAGCTGTGACTCAGGCTCCACCCCAGGAAATGGGTGAAGAAGCCACCATCCCAGACAGGAAGTCGTGCATGGCCGGAGCCCCCTCAACAAGCCCCACTGCCATCTGAATCACTGCACAGCAAAGAACCCAGTTTCCAAGCACCTGGAAAAGCGCCAGCTCCTGCCTTGGATTACAACCTGATTAACCCTTCACCTCTCAAGCAGGGAAATCTGACCAACAGCTTCTTCTTGTCAAAGGTCCATACTCGCCTGGATTTGATGACTTAGCTTATTCCAAAACAACAGCAGAGAATGGAAGATGCAGAGCCTAGTACTCCCATCTCCTCTTCTACTCCTTGCTGTCTCAATGATAAAATCAAGGCTCAGAGAGAGTCACCGTCTAGCCCAAGTGACTGAATTGAGATGAAAATTCCACACCTCCTGGTTTCTTCCACTTTTGTGCAAGGTCATTGTTATCCATTAGGTGTGATAGAACAAGTGTCCAGAGTCTGTGAAATATTTAAGGCCTGGTAAAGAAGGATTAGCTCCAAAGTGTGAAAAAATGCAAAATCAAGTTTAATAAAATGGTTAAGACATATGTACATGTGATAGGAGAAGCATCCAAAGTGAAGATGTGACAGCCCAGTGGGGCATCTAAATGGCATTGGACCACCTTCCCTGGACAAGGCTTTGAGACTAAAGCCCCTCCCTAAGGTCACAGAGGTGGAACAAAGTCAGCAGAGCAGGCTGGGAAATGCTGTCTGGGCATGAAGCTGTCCTGCAGAATTCGGCCCTGAAAGCTGCCTCTTGCCTAGAAGCTGCCTCGACAGCTAACTGAGCTGCAGCCCCAGCAATAGTGTCTCCCCAGCCCTGCTGAGAATGCAACACAGCAGCTCCTCACCCCTGCTGAAGTGACCAGTCCTATTAGTGATAAGGTGCTGGGGAGAAGTCCAATTTCATGTTGCAAGCAGGTTGTGCTGATGGAAACAAGATAAAGGCACCATGCTGGGTGCTTAGCCGTATCAGGAGTCCTGGAGAATGCTTCCCTCCATAAAAGGCAGCACATTCTTTGCTGCCGGGGCCGGTAAGAGAGGAGCAGGCTTGAAATCTCACTTTGGGGCTCCATAGATAATCCGCAGGTGCTTGGGGAGCCAATCCCCACCCACGGCCCCTGCAGAATAGTTTAGGGAATTAGTTACAAGGAAGGGAGTTTGAGTTTAGGTCTTAAATATGGAGACTCAGTTTGGTACAATCTCAACAGCTGACCTTCTGCAGAGAAGTTATGCAACTACTCTAAACTTCAGTCTCTTGTCTATAAGAGGTAAGAAAGAGAGCAAATGATCATTTCCCAGCATCCCCCAGGTCTAAAAGGTCATGAGCTTTTGCTTCTCTCTCTAGCTATATAGTTTCTACCCTGAGCTCCTTAAATTTTACTGATCCCAAAAGGCTTCCCAAGCCCAGGACCTCCTCAGTCTCAACCTGAATTTCTGCTGTAGAAGCCTCCTGACCCCCTGTCACTCCATCTTTTCCCTTGACCCCTGGGGCTGCTTGTCCCTTCACCCCTATTAATTGGATTTTTGAACACCAGGAAAGCAAGAGACTTCAAGTGGTTTTTTACATGTAAAAACTTACGACAGTATAATACCATTCACCCAGCCCTGTCCTCTCTGCTATTCTGGTCATATTTTCCATTTTTATATATTATAAACCTGACAATATAATGTTATTTTTTTTCCTAAGGCAGTCACTTGTCTTTCAAAGAAATTAAAATACAAATTAATTTTTTGGCTGGGGAGGTAGCTCAGTGGCCTAAGCACCTGCCTGCTAAGCTCAAGGACCTGAGTTTGATCCCTAACACCACATGCCTGCGGACTCTGTGTTGTGCCAACCACTGAAACCAAGCTTGGTGACCCATGCTTATTATAATCCCAGCCCTGGGGAGGCTGAGACAGGAGGATAGCTATGAATCTGAGCTGCATGGTGAAACCCTGTACCAAATAAAGAAATTTTTAAAAAGGATTTTTAAAAACTTGTTTTTACTCATTCTCACTTCTCCTTGGCTGATGGATGGTCTTCCTTCTTTCTTTCTGGGGTGAGTTTCCACCTAGTACCATTTCCTTTTGTGTTGAAAGTGCTCTTTATCGTTGCGTGTAGCACATGTCAGATCAGCTTTTGTTTATCTAAAAATGCCTTGATAGTGCCTTCATTTTTATATGGAAAAGGCATTTTTCACTGGAGCTAGAATTTTGAATTGGCTGGTTTGCTTCTTGGGGTTTATTTCTTTCGGGACATTAAAGGTGCCATCCATTGTCTTAGGATCTCCCTTGCTTGTGATGGGAACTCACTTAGCATCTGTATCACTGTCCCTGTGTGTGTGAAGGATTTCTTGTCTCTGCTCTCAATTTTTCCCTTTCTTTGCCTCTTGGTAGGACCCGCATACAGTTTGCTTTGTGTTTATCTAGCCATGAGATTCTCTGAGTTGCTTGGATGTGCAAACTTTTTTATTTTCACAAAATTTGAGGAAATTAGTTTTTCTATGTACTTTCTCTGTCCAGTCGTCTCTTTTTTTCGGGTAATGTACACATAGCCTGCTTGCTATCATCGTAAGCACTGACACCATGTTCACTTAATCAGTTTTTCTTCTATAAGTTGGATGTTTTCCTTTCCTTTCTCTTCAGTCTCACTCATTTATCCTTCTTCCATCTCCAATTCACTGTTAAGCCCAACAGTAAAATTTTCATTTCAGATTGTTGTGTTTTTCAGTTCTGATATTTCCGTTTGGTTATATTAATTTTAATTTTTCCCTCATCTGATTATCATTATGATCAAGTCTACATGTATTTTAGAGACCTTTTGAAACGATTGCCAGCTAATTCCAATATCTGGGTCATTTTAAGTTCTGTTTCTCTTGATTTCTTTTCTCTTTTGACAGTTCATCCTACTTCTCAGGCCTGTGGAGTCCAGCCAGAACTGCACCATCATTATCCCTAGATCTCTAACTGGCCAACTGCAGGCCTTAACAATCAGTTTATTGTGTTTGTGTTTGTGTGTAATTTTTTATTGGCTTTTATTCATGGGGAACCCAAATCAACATATCTCTTCTGTCATAATACATTGTTTGGATGTCAGAAAATAGACTTTGGGGCCAGGGAAATAGCTCAGTAGAATAAGTGCTTGCCTGGTAAGCAGAGGGTCCTGAGTTCAATCCCCAGCACAGGAAGAAAGAAAGAAAGAAAGAAAGAAAGAAAGAAAGAAAGAAAGAAAGAAAGAAAGAAAGAAAGAAAGAAAGAAAGAAAATAGACTTTGCCTCTAAATGGCAGGAGTAGCAAAGTCATACTACAGAGGAACATGAGGACTAGGAAAGCAGGATTTTGTATCCATCATTCAATCTACAATAGCACCCATTTCTGATCTTAAAATGACACCGTAAGAGGTACAATGAACCTAAATTCAAATGAGATCAGACACGTTCAGGTTGGTATGACCGTAGACTCAACCTAAATTCAAATGTTTGAAAACTCAAAATAATTCCCTAATCATACTATAAAAGAAACATATAAAATAAAAGAAGTGTTTTGTAATGAAACGGCATGCGTCTCAGGATGTAAATGCCTAGTCACAACTGTACTAGAAGGTGTCATGAAACAGTCAGCCTCCTGTACTTACATGTAGAGCAATAATGCGTGCGGTGACACCTCGTTATCAGCATGATTGTCATCAGTAATGATTTCCCAGATGATGAGCAAATGTTGGTAATGTTCAGAACAAAGCAAAATATAAATTTCCTCTGATTTACACCGTGGTTATGTTCCTACACTGGAAAGTATAGGCTAAAACTGAGCCCAAATAGTCTTTGTAGTGATAAATATGACATATTCTGCACCTACAAGAATGTCTGGTTGCACATTTGAAGTCCAGCAGGAATAGCTTAGAGAGAACATGACAGGACAATCAGGCACTCCTTCCATTTCTGGTCCAACCAAAACTGCACCTTAATGTGGAGGTGGCCCCTAAGGGGCAGTAGTGATAGCTGAAGAGGTACAGACAGTGAGATACTGTATTCTGACAGGACTTTGAGCTCTAACTGTCCACTGTGGAGAGGACTCCAGGGCATCATCAGAGGGAAAGCACCACCCAAGAGAACCATCAATGAGGTTCTGGGGGGAAAAATGAGGTACAACTGAGGAGGTGCTCAGGAGAGGACAATAAAAGAAACTTATGGGCACCAGCAGATCCATTAAATATGTGCCCCCTTGTTTCCCACCCACAGCAAATGTAGAAAAGACTCAATGATGTGGTTTCTTAGGGAAAAGGCAAGCCAGGCAGCCCACCCTACCCGGCTGGCTCATAGATCCCACTTTGAAGATATAAGAGTACCAGACATCCAATCATTTGTACAACTCCAAGACTTGGCGTTAACCCTGTTGAAATTGCTTTTTATGGATGTTACAGAAGAAAATTCAGGACTTTTGTGGAGAGAATTCTGGGCTAAGGAAATAGCTTAAGATTTAGTTTTGACATGGCAAACCCTCTCCTCAAATTGTCTTGAGGAAGAAAGTCACAGCTCAATCTTATGACAGTGGATGATGCAATCGGGTTTCCAGCGGCACAGGAAGCCAGCCAAGGCCTTTTCCATGTCTGTATGTGGCCCACACACCGAGAGTGTGATCTATGAGTTGTGGAGTCATTTCTGTTAATTAAACTCCTTAATATAATTTTGAGGTAAGAGTGCTTGGCCTGTGTTTCAGACAGTCTCTGGAGGACTAGGGAAGTGGGAGAATATGCCATCTGGCAAATCACCATGAAGTTTAATCACCTAGAGGAATTTGTAGAAAATTACACTAATGGAAGAGGGATGGGTGAATAAACAGACAAACCCACACATGGAATCCCTCTTACTTGACCAGTGTCTGGGACTGAGAGCAGGTTTCTGTGACTTTCCTCCAAGGTTAACCCAGCCAGGCAGCCTCTGATGACACAAATCCCTAAGAGGCCATAATGCACTGTCTTCTCCAGCCACAAAGCCCAAATGATGGCAGTTTTCAGTCTCATGTTATGACAGCTCCTCCCTGATTCATCCAGGAGTGAGGATGCCCTGACCACTGTCCCAAGTCAAATCCTCTTACTCCTCAGATTGTGTTTATGCAGGGCCACAAAACTGCTGTGTTCATCGAGACCGCGCATCTTTGGAAGGAAATCAATACATAATTATGTGTTCTGTCTGCGCTCTGTGGCTCAGGGCCAGGCTGATGGGCAATTCAGGAGAGAGGAAATCACATAACTGGTCAGGACTTGCCTACCACAGGGACCCTCACTGTGTGGAAGCATCGAGGCTGAGAACCAACCACCAGGACTCACTGTGGCTGCTTCTAGGGTTTTATGGCCTTTTC
This sequence comes from Ctenomys sociabilis, assembly GCA_004027165.1. Taxonomy (NCBI): domain Eukaryota; kingdom Metazoa; phylum Chordata; class Mammalia; order Rodentia; family Ctenomyidae; genus Ctenomys; species Ctenomys sociabilis. The sequence goes on from PVKA01046709.1 coordinate 8,341, forward strand.
CATCCAATGCATCCTCCATCTGCAACAAGTTTAATCAAGCAGAGTCAGGGTTGCCTTATGCCAGGGTTGCCTGGCATAAGGCTCCTCTCTGAGAACTTGCTGTTACTCTTGGGGCCTGGAACCTGCACAGCCTCTTCACCTGTCTCCCTGCCTCTGTTGCCAACCAATGTGGGGGTTCTTTAATTGATTCAGATGGAAATCACGAATCATCAAAGTGCAGCCCTGCTAGCAGTCCCAGTGTCACCAGAAGACACTGGATAATGCTGGATGCCAGCAATGGACATAGCCGGCTGCTGGCACGGCCACTGCCAGTTGATTCTGCTGGGGGGTCTTCACTGGCTGCTGATCTCTGGGTTCTTCAGTACTAAGGGCCCTGCTGTTTATTGTTCTTTCTTTTGAACCCAGCACTTTGTCCCCACTACTCCAGATAAAAATCCTGAGTAGAATTTAATTGGTTTTTGGAGCTCATCCTGTCTAAGATATAAATCATGAGCAGTTTCACTCAATCACCAAAGTGAGTTTTTATTTTAGTAGGGCCTGTGCTGTTGCACAGAAGGGTCAAAAGCTGGAGAGAGCTCCCCCAGACTCACCCCAGAGGCATGCAAAGAGTGGTGCTGATACAGCTGCTGTGAGTGTATGCTTGGTCCAAGTACAGGCTTCTGATTGGTGCAGGCTCCCAAGATAGCCACAGCTGTCATGGCTATCATGCAGTGAGGGAACAGGGTTGATGCTAGGAAATCTGGACGGTTAACTGTGGGGATTGGGGTTGTTAATCATGGACCCTGATCCTTCCTTTTTTTAATTTTTTTTTGTCTTTTTTGAGACAGGGTCTCACTATGCAGTTCAGGCTGGCCTTAAGCTCATTTTGTAGCTCAGGCTGGTCTCCAACTCACAACAATCCTCCTGCCTCAGCCTCCCAAGTGCTGGGATTACAGGCATGTGCCACCACCCCTGGCAATTTTTTTTTTCTGGAACCAGGGATTGAACTCAGGCCCTTGTGCTTGCCAGGGAAGCGCTTATTCTACTGAGCCATCTCCCTGGTCCCCCTCCTTTCTTGATCTTAGTTATGCCAGAGCCCCTCTTCCCTTTTATCAAAAAGCACCAGTAACATCTGAAGGGGAGAAAGCAGGGCAGGGGAACTATATTGTAGTCCAGCATCACTCATATTGGCGTAGAAGAAAACATGAAGGAGGGAACAAAGGGAAGCCAGGAGAAGAGGTGTGACAGACAGATGCTTGTTGAGCCATGTCCCCTCTCCAGCTGACACAGGAAAATGGGAGAGCTAACACTCTTCTGTCTCACCTCCAACCTCTCCCTCTCCCCTCTACCCTACATGGACACTGGACCACCCAAACAATTTCCCTAAAGTGCAAATGTGACCATGTCACTTGAATACTTAAAGTTATTCTGGACAAGCAGAAGATGCTTAGAAGCATCTTACATGAACTCAGAAAGGCCCAGTTTGAGTCTTGGCTGGGCCACAGTGAGACACTGGTCAAGTTGCTGGACCCTTTTCCATGGTGGAGAAAATTGAACAATGACAGTATTTTTGATGAGGATTCTATGGAATGATACAGGTCAAACACCACAAAGACTGGCATACTATATAAGTACCAACCAATATATTGTTTATCATTTGTATTTCTACAACTGTTATTTATGGATTCCTTCCTGTGATACTGCCCTCTCCTCTGCTGGACTCCTTCACACATTTTGAGGAGCAGCACTTCTAGGTGGCCCAGACTTTGTGGGTACAGAACCTGGGCCCAGATCGTGGTGCACAGGGAGGAGAGCCACCCTCCTTCAGAGCTTCCCTCCAACACTGGCATGTGCTCAGGAGAGGAGGTGGCTAGGCTCAGGGGCACCAATCAGGGTTCTGACCGTGTAAGGATTGAACTCAGTGTGGGGCCAGTGTAAGAACCTCAGAATGAGATTGAGAACTCGGCATGGAAATGGGCCAGAACCCAAGGACAAACAGCAGAGTTTCTTGAGTTGGAAATCTGTGTTTCTTGTGTTTAAAGATTTCTGTGAACATAACCCTTGCCCAAAGCATTGCAGACACTAGATTCTAACCAAACCATGGCCAGATACATGATTCCCCTGCATAGTGTTATGGTTCTTCCAGGCCTTGAGCAACATGGATGTAAACTTCTTAATACAAGAAGACAATTTAGTCTCTCACCTTCTGACACAGCATGTCAGTCCTTCTTCCTCTTAAAGCCTAAAGATGTGCTCAACAGCCATTATCTCTGTCTCCTGTGATTTCAGACAGGGGGAGGGAACACCGGTACATCTCCATTGAGTATGTCTAAAGCTGCCCCTTTAGATCCAAAGATGGTTGGGTCCCTCTGTGTCTCATAATGCTCCACTGTCAAAAAGAAGCCCCCCCGATGGAAATCCAGAGTGTATAATTGGAGCTGGACTGGAAGGCGAGCCCCACGAGTAGAGGAAGCAAGGCACACGTGGTCAGAGGCAGGAAAAAAAAGGGGCCCAGGGCCCTGTGGGTTAGAAACGGCTTGATGAGGAGGTGACCAGAGGGCACCCAGAAGTGGGGCCAGTGCTCTGTGTGCTTCTCCAGGGACACGAGCTAGAACAGAAGGAAAGTAGGTGGAGCCTCCAGCAGAGCTGGCCTCCCTCTCCCACAGGTAGGGATGCACCCGAGCTGCATGCCTTCCTCCTGCTATGTGACCCACACGCCGCATGTCTCCTTCACATCCCTTGTCCCATGTCCTCTTTCCTCAGAAGTCCAGCCAGCCCCTTCTTTTCCCATTCTCTTTCCCTAGCCATGATACTCCAGCACTCTCTCAACTCTGATCTCTACTTTACCCCCCCCCCAGTTCTTTTTGCTGAGGTGGTTCCAGGAGGCAAATTCTTCCACGGCATTAAAAAATAATTTATAGAAATAATGTTCCTTTAATAAAAGCCGCATAGAATTATACAACTTTTATAGTGCATGAAAGAATAAGAAAAAGTCCGAGTTCATGTCGAAAACTGAGTGTCTACAGCTCCAGCCCACTCCGAATGCAACTGCCTCCTCAGGGTATTGGAATATATTGACTTGGAGAGTTTAACTGGTCACATCACTGGGCCAAGCTGGCTGCTCCTCCGGCTCCAGAGAGTTCATCCAAAGCCCCTCTTAGCCCGGCTCAGAAATATGAGGCCAGAAAGAACAAACTCACTTCAGTTTCTTCTTCTGTTTCTCCATTTTTTAATTTATAATTAAACAATTAGTGGCTAAATTGCATTGTAATTGATTGCAAAATTGCTTTTATAATGAGATTTAGACACTAGGAAATAGCTGCTTTTTTTTTCCTTCTATCTGCCCAAAGTGAAGCTGGTCATTTTGACAACAAATTGTCTTCCTGGCCTTCTCCCACGCATGCATAATTCTGAGATGAGCAGAGAGGAGGGTACAAGCTGTGGAGGGAGTCGACTAAAGGCAGCGGGCCCCCATGCACACTTCCTTCCCAGCATCCCAGGAGCACTTTCATCCCCTTTCCTGCTTCACCCAAGGATCCCAGAACTGTCAGGGCTGGGGCTGAGAGCTGCAAATTATACTCTCTGGGCCTTTATTTTCCAAGTCAGGCTGCGGAAGTGTCTCCTACCTCTTGGGCTACCTGCCCTCTCCCCATGGCAAGTATGCATGGTGGTGTGAGTTGGCAGGACCTGGGCAAAACCTCAGTCCCTTGTGAATCTGAGAACGGAAGTTCATTGCTGAAGAGATGCATGCAGTTTGCCCTCTCCTGTATCCCCTATGAAGTCAGTGCTATAAACACGGGTCTATTTTGCCCCTTTCTCCAAGCAGCCCCAATGCTGAATTTACTCATTGCAATGTGGAGCCCTTCAAGCTGAGGGGCTGCTGCTATGCTGCTAGCATACGGGACAGCCGAACAAGATGGGATTCAGCCGCCACTTGGATCCATCATTTTGAAATCCAGGTTTCCACACAAAAGATTGCTAGGCAAAAAGTTTTAATGATTTTTTTAAAAGTTGTACCTAAAGTTAGAGCTCAGGGGCAGAGCACTTTCTTGACACACTCAAGACCTTGCTATCAGTGTCTCTGAGGTAGGCCGGGAGCAGCTGCCCAAGTGGCCAGAGGGAGCGTCGCCACCGCACCATGGCTGAGAGCGACTGGGACACCATGACTGTGCTGCCCAAGAAGGGCTCCATGGCCACGCAGCCCACATCCAAGCAGGCCATCTTAGTAGCTCAGAGACGAGATGAAGATGTGGAGACCTCCAAGAAATGGGCTGCCGGGCAGAACAAGCCGCACTCGATCAGCAAGAACACAGCAAGCTGGACAGGGAGACGGAGAAGCTGCACCAGGACCAGTGACCCTGGAGGTGAGCAAAGCGATCCAGCGGGGCTGGCAGAGTAAGGGGCTGATGCAGAAGGACTTGACCACAGAAATCAATGAGAAGCCACAAGTCATCGCAGACTATGAGAGTGGACAGGCCATTCCAAATAATCAGGTTCTGGGCAAAATCGAGAGAGCCATTGGCCTCAAGCTCAGAGGCAAGGACATCTGCAAGCCCATCAAGAAGGAACCGCAGGAGCCAGAGCGACTGGCCTGAGACAGCGGGGCTGATTCCAGCGACCTCCTGAATCCCGCCCCTAGCCCTGCCAATGAGTGGGAATTTGCACGACTCACCAGGATTCCCAGATCAGTGAATGTGTGGTGAGTCTAAGGGAGAGCCTTTGGCTTCTTCCCATGCATGCTACCCGGATCCCCACCCCGAAGCCCTCCAAGCCAATGACGGGCCTTAAACCTCAGGACCCACTACCAGCACCTCCCCAGATCCCCACTGAGTGGGTAAGGGACTGGGGAGATGGTTCAGTAGAATAAGCACTTACCTGCCCACTGAGTGAGTGGGAATTTCCCCGACTCCCTGGACATCAAAGTTCAGTGAGTGTAGAGCTCCAGGCCCTCCATGCCAAAGAGATATTTCCCAGCAATCTCTGGTTCCACTCCACATCTTGAGATCCACCGCAGTTCAGCCTGTGACAGTGGGCTCCAGGCCCACCATGCAGTAGGGACATTTCCCAGCCTTCTGCAGTTCTGGCCCATGGCCCCGGACCCAGCACAAGTTGGCTGACCCAGCACAGGCTACCTGGTGAATAAGAACATCCACTATCATTTTGGGAGCCCAGCAGACCCACCAAAGCCCAGGCCTGCCCACCTAGAGAGCAACCTGCCTGACACAGGAAGGCCAACTCCTGCAACTTTCCAGACCCTCGCCCCAAAGCCAGCCAAGATAGTGGGAATTTTCACTCCTCACTCTGCATCCCAGTTCGGTTCATGCTCATCTGACCAGGGAACCAATGGAGGGGGACCACAGGAGTTGCAGCAAAAGGGAATTGAACATGACAGCTAGATATAGGACAGGCATAACTGAATAATCTCAAACTTCATAGAGTTGCACCCAAATCTCAATACACGCTAAGGTTATAGCTGCACCAAAGCTCTACACCAAAGGTCAGAGGTCAGTGCTATGCAAAATGACAAGGACAAGGAGAAAAATGCAATCACAGGCCACGAGTCCACTAGAAAGTGCAGAGGACACTAGCTCAGCTAAAATGAATGAATTAAAAGATACAGCAGCAAAGGAACAACAGCAGAAAGGTATAGAGGACATCAAATAAGAATTAATTCCTCAAATAGAAAAAGAAATATCTGAATGCATAGTATCTGAAATAAGGAATCAAATACAGAAACATTGGGTAGAAAAACAATATTCACCCAGAACAAGTGCAGAGAGCACTATTCCACCTGAAACATATGAATCAACTGCATCTGAAGCAAAGAAACAACAGCAGAAAGATCATGAGGAACTCAAAGGACAAATAATTTATGAAATCAAAAAAGAATTCTTTGGAAAAAAAAGAATTATTTGAAATCATAGCATCTGAAATACAAAAACAACTCTGGAAATATACAGAGGAAACCCAACATGGACGAAACAATGGAGAAAAAGAATTAATAACTACATCTAAAGAAGACATGGATAAAAAAATTTGAGATCAGAAATATGATGGATTCCTTGAATGAGCAATACAGAACAGAAATAGAACACATGAAACATAGTCAAAGAGATATAGAAGGACTAAAAATATCAATCATGAGTCTTCAAAACTGTTTGAGTGAAAGCGAAGTCAGAGTTTCAGATCTTGAAGATACCGATGTAGCTAGTGAAAAGGTGAGAAAGGATCTCTTAAAAACAATGAGAATAACAAGTCAGAGTTGGAGAAATAGAAGAGCCACAAGGCCAGTCAACATTTTGGACCTAGCCTTTCAAGGTCAGCGAAGACTCAGGACATAGGAGAACCTGTACTGCAATATCATGAGACTCAGGTGAGCTCCAAATTTTCTGAGCAAGGAGATTGTGGAGCCACAGAGGAAAGAGATTGAAGTTCTATAGTGTGCCTGGG
>PVKA01046710.1:0-14769 GCA_004027165.1 Ctenomys sociabilis
AATTATTGAATCTTTGATATAATTCAGCTACATAAAAACCTGTAAATATAATATCATGTATGCACCTTGTACAATACCAAAACGTTATGAAAACAGTTTGCAGTGTATTATTTCATCGACTCTGTATGGTTATGGTGTTTTGAAACTGTCTGATTGACATTTGTATTTCAATAAAATAAAAATAAATGGAAAAAAAAAGAAAAAAAATTTAATTCAAAACTTCCAATGCATTTTAAAGTGGTCCAAAATTTAAATGTTATTCAATATATGGTGCTTGAGGTCAGATATATATAATTAAAGTGCTTGAGTAGCTTTTGTTTTCACTGGCCTTCAAGTATTTTGTTATAAGTAGTAGACCTTAAATATTATCATACATGCAGGTTGAGATGTGTGAGGGTTATGCATCCTTCATTCCCCACATAGGCCAATAATTGGTTGGGTCATTTCTTTGTGCCTAGTACATGCATAGAAAACAAATAGTTTTTGACCTGCTTGCAGTTATACTGCATTTAACTCCCATGGTGGAGCACTGCACAGGGTGGTCATCGACATGGTTATTCTTGACACACCACAGACTCCACCTCCTTGTAACAGAGCCCTTGAGCACCCCCAAGAAAACTCTACTCTCACTGACATAATTGGTGAGAGGGAAAAGGCAAACTAATTTTGATTTTTCTCTTCAGAGTTATATAAAAAATAAGGTAGTAGAAACCCCATGTGAAAGGCAAAGCTACAAAATTTTGGAATGCAAAGGGACAAAGTCTGTGTCCAGGAAACTACTACTAAAATAAATGATTCAGATTGGTCTAAGAAAAAGTGCTTGGATTTCTACTGGAAGAATTTGTATGGTCAGAGTTAATACACAACCTGTTCAATTCTTCCATCCCTAACTAGAAATAGAAGACATTAGTGTCTGAGGCCTTATTAAAAACTATACAGGATTAGAAAAAAAGAAGAAGCAGCAGCTACTGATTTGCCTTGTTTTTTAATGTATTTAGTACAGGATCTACAGGGTCTCACTGCACAGATAAGACTTGTAGAGATCTTGCTGTTTTCATCTGGTCTAGGAATATAGGTGCGTGCCAGCATGCGCAGTCTCTATCACCATCTCAGCATGCCCCAGGGGGCAAGGCCAGGCTGGCTCAGCGGGAAGGGAATTGAACCCCAGGCCGCTTTGTCTTCCTAGGCAGGTGCCTAAATCTGCTGAGCTATCTAATGGCTCTTCCACCTTCTTTGTTTTTGATTACTATCTCCGTCTCTACCACTATCCTTGAATTCCTCTTACCAGCATAAGTCACTTCCTAGTGTGTCCTTTTACAGCACATACAATTTTTCAAGTAGCCAATACCTTTGCTGATATGTTTCTCTTTCTGAGGCCTAGTACAGTCATCTTAGTGAACTGGAAGCTTCTCAGAAAATTTCTTCACGTCCAGCCCACGCTTAGATTGCTGGAGCCAAGTCATTAACTATCATTGCTTCCAGATAGAAAAGCTTCTCAGCTTAGAAATTCCCAGTCATTCAATTATTATAGGTGCTTGAATTCAGTGAAGCCCTCCGTCTCTGACAGGACTAAACAGAAAAAAAAGAGGATACAAAGGAAAGACCAGTCTGTATTTGTATATACAGAACTGTCAGGTTAAATATGCAGCTACTTTCGCATTATTCTATGAGAAGAAAGATTTGCACTAACTGCGTTTGGACAGGATATCCTGTCTGCTTCTTGTACTATGGATGAGCACTAGGAAGGAAACAATGTAAAAAGTATTAATTATTGAAACCCTCCTATAAATCAGCTTTAAAAAAAGATAGGTATACAGCTACATTTTCTTAATTCAATGAGCAGAAGGAGCTGCTCTAATAGCGTTTGTAAATAGAATATCATGTCTGCACCTTGTACAACAAATAACCACTATGAAAACAATATGCAATGTATTAATTATTGAATCTTTCCTGCTAATTTGATTTTAAACTGTCTCATTGCTATTTTTTCTTTAATAAAATTATGGAGAAAAAAAAGAAATTCTCTTTAAACCACTAGTTGCCAGAAACCCAGAGTGTTAAGATTTGTAATGAATGCCACATATTGCTCACCAAAGTCCAACAATAAGAAAAGTCAACACAAACAAGCCTCAGCATGCGTATTCTTTCTCATACACTTCACACTCTGCTCTATGCCATAGACCAGGAGTAAATCTAAGATTCCCATAGCAATGTATTTACCTGGTTCAACAGGGGTAGAGGTGTCCTCAGCACTTATAGAGTGATGATAATTCTATGCCCATAAGCACATCTGTGAGATTAAAATTTGAGGGGTTTGTGTGCCCTAGTTTTCATAAGAAACAGCAACACAACTACAGCATGCAATCTCCTGGTTCAGAGGCAGTGCCCAGTGGCCAGAGGTATACATATCAAAGCTTAATATTTCATCGAGGGCCCTGTAAATTGTCTTATGTTTCAGAAATGCTGACCTAAGCCAGGTGCTTTTCTGTTACATAATGCCTGCACCCACATGAATCTGCTCTTGCCTAAACTACCAAAACTGAGAAGAGAATTAGTGTTCCATAGCCACCAGATATATTTCAGTCACATAAATTACTTAGTATGAGGAGAGTAACCACTAAGGTTTGCAAATCCTGATTTGGACATTTGACATTTTTACTGACTAATTATGCCTATAGTTTTCAATTTTCTGTGGTGACCTGAGAAGTCTGCATTTCCCAGAAATTGGTGCATATCAGCAGGAATGTTATTATTTGTAAAAATACTTAAGGCATTTATAAAATAAATCTTCAGATAAATTTCTCAGTATTTTAAAATCTTTGTGGGTATGTCCTTCAAAGTGCTGAGTGAAGTCTAATTGTTCTCATATATAAAATATAAAATGAAAAGGTTGGCAATTATAAAATTTGCAATTAAAATTCTAAGTTCTGTATAGGGTATTAATATCTCATGTATCCTTGAGTCATAATATTCTATGTGTTAACCTTCAAAAAATCTAAGCCATTCTGAAAACACTTTGTGAACTAATTGTTTAAAATCTAGATAAAAATTACTTCTTTTTTGTATAATTTTTTTCTCATTTAAAATGCCATGTAATAGGGCTGGCCAAATAGCTCAACAGACTAAAGCTCCTGCTTTGGCAGAGCACAACAACTGGGGTTCAATACCCGGCATGCAGTGCAGGCTCCCCTCCCCATCCCTGACTGAGACTGGGCATGGTGGCACACACCTGTATTCCCAGCTCTTGGCAGGCTGAACACAGGGGGATCACTATGAGTCCAATCTATGTAGTTAGACCCTGTAAACCTGTTACTAAAGACAATAAATCAATAAATGGCAAGCAATAAAGACCTCTAGATTTTACAACTGGCTAAAATAAAATGTCAATAATAAATATATAAATATATGAATATATAAATAAACATATCACAAAATAACCCATCGACTCTTTTTTTTTTTTTTTGTATTCAGGACAGGGTGTACAGGGTGTGCAAGCTCTCACTGAGTAGATCAGACTCATAGTGATCCCCCTGTCTGATAGCTTCACAAGTCCTGGGATCACAGGAGCCTACAACCATGCCCAATCTCAATCGCCATCATAGGGTGTCCCAGGGGTGGGACCAGCATGGAAGATCCAGGGATCAAAATCCCAGCTGCTGCATTTAACATCAACTCTTTCTTCACAAAAGGATTTAATGTCACATATTAATAGTACTAAAAATGATAATAATTATAACTCAATAATAAAATATTTTATCTAAGTTTTATATTTTATGCTTTATGAGGATTGTATCTTCAGCTTTTGAAGCATAAACAAATCAGTATTTCATCTTACACATGATAGCTTGCATACTTTAATGTGGAAATAAAAAGTCATTATCAATTAGCTATCCAATCTTGTTACCGGGTATATGTATCATCTATGGGCATTATATCTCATGTGATTTTCCATTCAAGAAATAAGATAATTATGTTCAAATTAAATTCTAAATATTTTCAATTTATATTTATGAAATTACATTTGTTTGTAATTGCTGTATAGAATTTGTTTCCTCCTGTAACTCTATCTGTTATAGACAGAGTTTTGAGGACAAAACATATTAGGGATATTATATTTGTTTCATTGGGATATTACTTGCTAAGTAATAATAGTACTTTTGTTCTTGTTGTTATCATTTTGGTGTCAGGAATCAAATTCAAGACTTCATCCTTGCACAGAGGTGCTGTGCTTTTAAGCCATATCCCAGCCCTTAACTTACTAAATCAAACTCTTCCTAGGTATATTTCAGACCACTGACTTGGAAATATACTACCCTACCTGTCTTTAATAGGTTTTGTTACATATTAATTCTTGACACATGCCTCTAGGAAAAAGTAGCTCCTTATCAAACCATATCACATTCCAAGCTATCAACACTGCTTCTCACTAGTGATACTAACTCTGTCACTTTCCCCATCTCTCTGTATCCCCTTTCTAAATATTTCTACAAATCTCAGTTAATGCAATAAAAGTAAAGCAGAATGAGAGTCAGATATACTGAGAAGGAAGAAATGAGGGATTCTTTTTGCCAATTAATGTGACTGTCTATATAAAAAAGAATCTTAACATAATTGGTGGAACATGTTCTAGAGCTGTAGTTATAGGAAAGTTTCAGGACATAGTTTACACACAAAAGTCAAGCGCTTTCTTACATACTATCAAAGAACGTGCTCAATTGAAACCTAAACCACTAAGTCTTTACATAAGTGTTTGGAAAATGAAGTAGTTATCATCTAACAAAATGTCTTTAAGGAAATTTATATGTTGACAATAAATGGGAAAAAATGAAGGACTCAATAAATGCAGAAAAATGTCAAGTTCATGGATAGAAAGATAGGATGGTGTAAAGATGTCACTGGTTTCCAGCCTAATTTTGACCAAAATTAAGATTCAAAAAGTTCCTTTATAATGGGCATCGTCATACATGCCTATAATCTCAACACTTAGAAGGCTGAAATAGGGTGTTCCTATAAGTCCAAAGGGCATCCTGAAATACATAGTGAGATACTGTCTCAAAAAGAAAAAAAACAAAAAATATCCTTGAACTAAGGATTGAACTCAGGCTCTTGACAGGCAAGCATTTATGCTACTGAACTATCTCCCTCGTCCCCCAAAAAATTCTTTTATGAAAATAAATGAACTGATTTTAAATTTCTATAGTGAGGCAAAATATCTAGACAAGTTAAAATAATACTGAAGAAAAACACAGAGTACTACAATTACCCAACTTCGAAATACATTGTACTCAAAATAATGTGACATTAGAATTAACAAATACCAGTAGTTTTGTGAACCACATAAATCAGAAGAGTTGATCTTCATAATCAATTGATGTTTGCCACTGGAGAAAGTATAGTACAAAGGAATCTTTTTCACCAAACAATATTGTGAAAACAAAATTCTTTACACACCTCAAAATGTAAAAGGAAATCTAGGCTTTCCATCAAATTCAATTATTGAGTTACTTGTTAAAAAAATAGAACTAGAAAACTCAAGGCAGAATCATAGAATACATCCTAGGTGACTCTCGCTTGAGAATTACTTTTGAATCATGACACCAAATACATTCATAATGAAAGAAGACTCTCAAAATTGAAATTCAAATGTACTGCTTTTCAAGTGATACCATCAAAAGCCTCACAATAGAAATCACAAACTTTGAGAACATTTTTGCCAAAGACATAGCTGATGTATTATTATACATAATATACCAAGAGGCATTAAAATACAAGTGAAGGAAATCTGATTAACAACAGGCAAAGCACCTAATATATAGGTAGCCAAATAAGATACAAGGAAAGAAACTGAGTTTATAAAAATTTCTGGCACATTTTCATTAGGGAATTAAATATTAAAACAATGAGATACCATGACATATCTTTTGGAAGTTAAATATTGATATCACCTAAGAATTACCAAGCTATGGAAGAAAAAGTGCTTATTGTTTTCTGAATGAACTGTTCAGTGACACAGTCAATTTTACATACAATTGTACAGTTTCTCCTTATTGCAGACTGATCTAGCTCATAAGCTTCAAATGAGTGGATGTTAAAGGTTTAAATAAAAGAGACAAGTGGTCTGATTTTAGTGAGAGAAGCAAACCCTCTCCCTGAATTTGAGATTCTCTGGGAGCTGAAAGGATGAACTTCTCTAGGTGGCCCCTATTTATTTGCTTTTCAGACAAAGGAAGAAAATATTGAGCAAAGCATGGAAAACTATGCAGGACCTTGGGAGTCAGTACAAAGACCTAGCTAAGCAGTAACTCCTTCTACTAACAACTCTCCTACCTTCAGGTTGGCATTCATGGCATGAGTGAGATGCCTGCAGATAGAGGCTCTGTCTAAATAATTGGGTTAGAATCAGGTGTCCCCAGCTGGGGCATTACCTTGTTCTTTGAAGCAGCAGGGCCACGCAGCACTACATGCCTTGGTCAGGACCAGTGACTCACAGAGATTCACTTATTAAAAATCTAATGTGCATCTTCAGACAAGGGAGTTTATGCTTGTGACACATTCACTATTAAACATAGAAAGTAAATTCAGTAATTTTAAATCCTTCTTAGATACTGGTCTTCTTAATGGTCTCCCAAAACTTAGCATAATCTTACAATGCAATCTAGCTGTTTTTTTTTTTTTTATTTACACAAATTAGTTGACAAAATCTTCACTCAAAATGTTGGAGACAAATATGTATATCAGGTCCATACATACTTGTGTCCAAGATTTGGATGTAACTAAGGTTTCTTCTGTAGGCAAACTAATGAATGGTTGGAAATTCAGAAAATGATATTATTTAACAATAAAAATAAATAAAATATTAAACCATAAAAGACATGGAGGAAAGTCAAATGCATGTATTAGCTGACAGAGAGCAGTCTGAGAAGGCTACACACAAATGATTTATTTTATATGACTTTATGGAAAATATTACAGCAACATTAAGAATACCTGATGTGTGGAATAAGGTACAGGATTACAAGGTAAACCCTGAGGGGACTTCACTGACCTCATCAGAAACAAAAGCTACATGTTTTGGTATATAGGTCTTTCTCTATCTAGGTCTCAATCATCTAGCAGAAAAGTATAAAAATGAGGTGTACAATGCAGGGCAATGATAATAAGTTGAGCTGTAAATGGCTACAGTTGACAACTTCTTCAGATAACTCACTATTGTTGTGGAATGTTGGACTGTGTTGGATTGTGTCATCGAGTTCAGACACCTAAATTAGTTGAATGACAATGGAGTGTCCATCTTTGACATATGTAGACAAAGGAAGGGATATAAAAAGGAAGAATCATGATGTGTGTGTATGGACAGTACAGTTGGGATAGATAATGCCGTGCTTCTACATAATTCTATGAGAGGCAAGATTTGCACTAATGGTGGTTGGACAGGATATTATGTTGGCTTCTAGTACTATGGGCAACTGCTAGGAAAATAACAAGTTAGTATTAATTATTGAATCTGTGATATAATTCATGCATAAAAATAAGATACGTAAACAGCTATACTCTCTTAATTTACTGATAGATATCTGCTATAATATCTGCAAGTATAATATCATGTATGCACCTTATATGATACCAAAAACATTATGAAAACAGTTTGCAATGTATTAATTTATCAAATCTGACTTGTTAAGGTGTCTTGAAACCGTCTCACTGATATTTGTACCTCAATAAAATAAAAAATAAATAAAAAAACAACAGAAAAGAAAAAGAATACCTGATGTTTCCATACACTAGGTAGAAATGAGCAACGAATGAGTGGAGCTCAGAAGAATTCTGCAGAATTGAAGCTAGTCCATAAGACATCACAATGTCACATATATTTTATCATTTTCAAAAGCAATAGAATGCGCAAACCCACAAGCAAACCTCAATTTAAAACATGAGTTTGAGTTATGGTCTAATGACCAGGCTTATCAGTGATAACAAATATAAGGTGGGGGTGGGTCAGTGTTGGGCAGAAAGAGAAAGAGAGAAACTATCTGTACGTTCATTTTTCTTCTACAAAAGAGAATCTGAAGTTTCTTTACAATATAAGGCCACTCACATACACTATCCTAAAATAAGCTTATCATTTTGAATATACAGAAGTTTATGTTAGCATATAGAAGATCTAATTCAAACACAGTACACCATAGCTGCCTAATAGCAATAGCTGTTCAAAAAAAAAAAAAAATAAGCCTACTATTTTAACTGTGACAGGTGTACCAGTAGTGGCAGAGTATGATTTCTCTCTCTCACTTCTTCGGAGCTAACAGTGGGCAATGTCATTCTTGTCTCTTTCATGGTCTTGAGAGATCTTGTCCGTCATCAGTGTTGTCTCTACCAGTGATCACCTTAGCACCAGAAAACAGCGAAGGTCAAACATCTTCACACATTCCCTTGCAAAATAAGGTCTCAGAATGAAATAATTAAGCAAGAACATTAGTCCATGTGGTTTAACACCAAACAGTGCATATAAACAAGTAATTTGCTTCCAAATTCCAGCTTTGTTAAAAGTTAAAGCATTTGTAGTTATACACAAAATGATGCATCCAATCTTAGCAGGTGATGCATGATCACTGAAGAATCTTAAAGCTGAATGAGATTTTCTTTTTTTATCATTTTAATTTTCATGTACTGGTTCTGAGGATATTTCTTTTTACTATAATGAAGTAGAGTTAACCTAACTTTTAAGGACAACTTATAATATTTTGTACATGGAGCCTGTGATTTTTTTTATAAACTTGAACTTCAGGTTTTCATATTACATTTTCTTACCAAAAATAATACTTTGGTAAAATCGCTTTCAGCATAAGCATTTGTTTTGTACCAGCAATTGAACTCAACCCTGACCTTGTTAGGCAGGCACTGTGCCACTAAGCTATATTACTAGGCAGGCAGATTTTAATGCCGTCTGCAAAGTATAACCTAAAGCAAGAATAGTGTCCAATAATCATGTATAGAGTATCAGAGTTCATTGAAAGGCAGATATAATTGCTATAATTACATAAAACTCAATTATCAAAATTTTTAGAACATTTAATTTCTTTATGACAGAGAACTATAGTAAGAGCTTGAAAGCATTAGAATAAAAACATAAAATTGGAGACATACATTCTGGCACATGTATCTAATTCCAGCAGTCTTGGAGGCTAGTGGAAAAGGACGGCAAGCTCAAGGTAGCCTGGGAAAATTAATAAAATCCAGTCTCAATAACTATTTTAATAAACAAACAGTAAAGGAACTTGAGTTGAATTAGAAAGCCAGTGGGCTCAGTATGCTGAGAAGGTTTAATCCCTAGTGTTGAACAAATTTGAAATATGTGTGATCAAATTATGTTTTATAGGTACTATCACATTTAACAATATAAAGAATTTATTAAGCTAATTCAATTTTTGCTCAGTTATAAGTGTTCATTCTGAAGTTCTATATAATTCAGTTTCTACCATTGATAGCAAATGAAATCAGTCTTAAATGAAAGTGTTGGAAGGTTTGATAGATCCAACAAGTCATTCAGCCTTTTTCTGTGACCTCTCTTCTTGCCTGGCATTTGGCTGGTTTCTTTTTTCTTTTTCTTATTTATTTATTTATTTATTTATTTATTCTTTTTGTGCCAGGGATTGAACTCAGAACCTTGTGCTTGCCAGGTACGCACTTACGCCACTGAGCTATATCCCTTGCCCGGCTGTTTTTCTACAAGATATTTTCCCTATATTCTGAAATTTAGAGTCTCTCTTTGGGTCCTACTCTCTTCATAAAATGAAATCAATTCAGATTACGGCCTAATCTTACAAACTTATGTTAAATTAATTACCTTTTTAAAAGACCTGTCTCTAAATAAGTTACATTCTTAGCAACTGGAGTTTGTTTCCATGAATGAATTTTGAGGGACAAAATTCACTTACAAAGTACATTACTCCTTCTAAATCCTATGAGAAAAAGCATAACTTGGACAGCAAAGATACATTTTATGAGTTATCTAAATTCATCCAATTTGTTTTATACATGAGTTAACCTTATTCTATATTCTTCATGTTAAAAATACAATAGGCATGCATGGAAAGAAGAACACTATGTAAATAGAAAGCTAGCATCATTGACTTCTTGTTCTAAGACTACTAAGCCAAAATACTGGTACATCATCCATTACTTTCAGCTCAGTGGCAGAAGTATAAAGGCTGTGGAAAACAATAAGGGGTACAGGATTTTCCATCATCATTTATGATATAAATTAAACCGTTAAAGGAAAAGGCAATCTAACATTACATTTTTAAACAAACAAATGATGAATATTTGTCTTAGTCCTGACATTTTCAAAGAACAAACAAATGACCGAGAAATTGCAAATAAAAGAAGTTGTTGCATAACTTTTATCATTTTTCTTTCTACACATTTTTCAATGTGGCATTACAGAGATACATTTGTTTCCTGCTACACAGCTTGACCTAACCTAGATCATAATGTGTGAGGATGTTAGTATTTCAAAAGCACATTTGTCATTTCTGATATAATATTGGAAAAAAGTATGAATTGTAAAGGTTGGCTGTTTTTTGATAGGTTTCAGTGGCAATCTTGTATGTATCTAATCAATAGGGTGAACATTATTAAAATGAGCTCATACTTGAGTGCTTTGTGTTCTTTGTACTGCGATGGCAATTTATAACATGCAAGAAAGGTAGTGTTTAGAATTTCCACCAAAAAGTTATTGTCATTCTCTAATTAATTTGAAAGCAAGATATTGTCAATTACTATTTGAAATATCTATAGTTTTATATTAAGTAGAAAAAAACATTATTGTCCTTTTTTAATGTAGCATTTATTAGCGCATGGCTTACATTTGTGAAATCACTTCGTTTCCTTTTAAGTATTACTTGGATATTAGTTTAGAATACTGTATTAATTACTTGATTGCATAGAATATCATAGCAAAATTGTTTTTTAAAAACTACATTTCTTGAGCCATGGAGATAGCTCAAGCACTTACCTGGCAAGCACAGAGTCCTGAGTTCAATACCCAGTATGTCAAAAAACAACAAAAAACTACATTTCTCTAAACATTTTTATGGATTTTATATGACTTCCTAAATTCTCATAGAAACATCTTGAGGAGTGAATACAGTCCTATGTTAATAAAATATATTTCAGCATGATTATCTACTCAGTTATAAAGTGCTCCTTTCATGGGCTAGGGAGATAGCTCAATGGAATAAGCACCTGCCTGGCAGACTCAGGGTTCTGAATTCAATTGCCTGTACCAAAAAATAAAAGTTGTTGCTTGAGTCTTTACTGTGAAGATAATATGCAGTGTATTAATTATCATAACTGTTCTACTAACCTGTTTTGAAGCTATTTCATTGCTATTTTATCTTTTTTTTTCTCATTAAATGAATAAAAATTAGAAAAAAATTTGCTCCTTTGAGGAGCAAGTGTGATCTTTGCTGTCAGTTGTAAGACATTTTAAAAAAATTCCTGGTGTTTTTCAGGAATTTAATCTTTCTACTTTGGTAGAGAAATTATGCATATAATTCATATTTTAAACACGCTGTATGTTAAATACATTTTGCTACATTTTATGATGCTGCTGTATTGACAATGTTTGATTTTTTTCCTAATTATTTTCTTTTTTTAAATTTATGTGTCATGCATTGATTAAGTTCCACAACAAAGACTATTGATCTTAGAATTTTGAGGGCGGGTCCATACACATGAAGTGCACTATGATACTCTAGTCATGACTGAGAATTGATTCTGAATTCCACCTGAGTGTGAATTCTAATGCAGATTTGTGATCAACAATAAATATGATGCTATCTTTATAACAAATAATACATTATTTAATAAGATAGTAATAAATCAATGTGCATGAACTGCTAAAACTTCTGTGCAGCAATTTTATTTTAAAACAAATTCTCTATCATACATATTTGGATTCAGGTAAATATTTACTAATAAACAGAACAACACGTCTTCCTCTTCTATCTTCTGCTCATTAACTTTTGTCTCCTCACAGTCCCAGATTTTATTTTCAATTATTTTCCCAATCTAAACTTGTTTTTCCTCACAGACTCTATTTCCCTCAGAGAAAATCTGTTCTCTTGGCATATTTCCCCTGTTGTCCCTGGCAAGTTTTCCTGCTGTCTCATTTGGGGAGCTGGGTTTTCCCTTGGGCGCCCACATCCTCATTACACTTTGCCAAGATGTTCTTTGCTCTTTCTTTATTTCTTCCTTTCTCTCTGAGGAGAAGCAAGTTTTTAACCTATTTTCTCTTGTTTAACTCTTAACGACTATGGGCCCAATATTATTAGCCATGATAAAACATACAAATAAGAGCATCTCCCCAAGAATTGTAGGCAGCTGTTTCCACAGTCACACTATCAACATAGTGTCCTTGTCTCCCAGGAAAATTTTCTTATCAGTTTGAGATAATAAAATGTTCCCTTACCCTTCACACCACATCTTGGTGTCTTCTCCAGAGAACTGCTAAAGCAATCTTGCATCTGCTTGTGTGTCCATATGTGCCTGTATAAAAAATGAAGGCTTTTCCCCAGGATGAAGATTAAATCTCAGAGGCAATCAGTGCTGAAATAGAGACTAGAGAGAGTAGTCATCCCATTAGGCAAAGGTGCAGTAACTGATTGTCACTTGAGGATGCTGGACAGGGGAACACGTGAACACAAAAATCCACCAGAATGCTCTGTCAATGGGAGTCTTCTGTTTGGAAGCAATATTTTCCCACTTCATTCTTCTTCACTGGTGACCTAATATCTATATAAATGCAAAAATCCAGACTAAAAATGTCATAGAAACTAAACAGATTTCAAGGTAAAAATGTAGGACCATAGCAACCTGATCCAAACCAAAGAGCATTTTCTAAAGTGTCATGATTTCTTGTCATTGTGCCTCGATTACTATTCTAGGAAAAATTATTATATTGGACAAGGCTGATTACAAAAGCTGCCTTTTTCATCACAATTCCTGATTTGAAATTGTACTACAAAGCCACTGTGATAAAATCAACATGGTATTGGCAACAAAATAGACCTGAGGATCAGTGGAATAGATTAGAAGACGCAGAGGCATCTACGAAAACACTCAGCCATCTTATCTTTTACAAAGGGGCTATACAAGCTCACTGGAAGAAACATAGTTTTTTTAACAAATGGTGCTGGAAAACATAGCTTTCTACATGCCTAAAACTAAAACTTGACGCAGCTCTATCACCATGCACTAAGCTAAAGTCAAAATTATTAAAGATCTAAACATTAAAACAGAAACACTCAATCTCCTGGAAGAAAAAGTAGGAGGAACTCTTGAAGACAGAGGGGTAGGTAAAGAGTTTAT
The DNA here is from genome assembly GCA_004027165.1 of Ctenomys sociabilis. NCBI lineage: Eukaryota > Metazoa > Chordata > Mammalia > Rodentia > Ctenomyidae > Ctenomys > Ctenomys sociabilis. The sequence continues at coordinate 13,372 of PVKA01046710.1, forward strand.
GAACAAACATATATTCGCATGGGAAGCACTTGAAAGAATCAACAACTGGGATCAACTCTTCTTAAGGAGCTTCTGCATGTCAAAAGAAATTGTCAACAGAGTGAAAAGACAACCCACAAATTTTGAAAAAATCCTAACTAATAAGCAATCTGACACAGGACTACTGTCTAGAATATATAAAGAACTAAGATATAACAGGGCCCTCAAATTTCAAGACCGAATCCAGAAATGGGCATCTGAGATGAATACACACTTCTCAGAGGACGAAATTAAAGAAGCCAATAAATATATGAAAAAATGCTCCACATCTCTAGCCATTCGTGAAATGCAAATAAAAACAACACTGAAATGCCATCTAACTCCAGAAAGAATGGCTATCATAAGGAAATCAACCAACAACAAATGTTGGAGAGGTTGTGGGGAAAAGGGAACACTTCTCCACTGCTGATGGGTATGTAGACTGGTACAACCATTGTGGAGGTCAGTGTGGAGACTCCTCAAAAGAGTGGGACTAGATATCCCATTTAAGCCGGCTATCCCCCTACTGGGAATTTTCCCAATGGATCTGGATATATTGTATCATAGAGATATACGTATACCTATGTTTAAAGCAGCACAATGTGTGATAGAAAAATCTTGGAAACAACCAAGATGTCCATCATATGAGGAATGGTTGAAAAAGATATGGTATTTCTATATAAGGGAGTGTTACTCAGCTATTAAAAATGATAAGTTCGAAGCATTTATACTGAAGTGGATGCCACTTGAACATATACTCATAAGTGAAATAAACCAGACACACTTGTGTAAATATCGTATAGTCTCCCTAGTATAACAAGCAAAAAGAAGAAATACAAAAGCAAACGTACAACAAGTAATATCAATTGAGTCAGATAAGGCAAAGTAAGTGGCATATGCTGCAGGATACTAATCAGCTTTTCTTCTGGATGGTTAACAACCTAAGATCACAAGTCAGAGTTGGAGAAATAGAAGAGCCACAAGGCCAGCCAACATTTTGGCCCAAGCCTTTCAAGGTCAGTGAGACTCAGGACATAGGAGAACCTATACTGCAACATCATGAAATTAAGGTGAGCTCCAAATTTTCTGAACAAGGAGATTATGGAGCCACAGAGGAAAGAGATTGAAGTTCTATAATGTGCCTGGGGAGAGTCACATGAAGAGAAAACTTTCTCTCAGGGTCTCACAGAGAGCAATCTGGTCAAGCATTGGCCGTGACTCATCCACATGGATGACACAGACAAAGGAACTACAGAATAATGTACAGGACTACAAGATAAACCCTGAGAGGACTTCACTGACCACATAGGAAATATAAAGTTCATGTGTTGGTATATAAGTCTTGATCTACCTAGGTCTTAACCATCCAGCAGAAAAGTA
>PVKA01046711.1:0-14768 GCA_004027165.1 Ctenomys sociabilis
AAAAAAAAAAAAAAAAAAAAAAAAAAAAAAAAAAAAAAAAAAAAAAAAAAAAAAAATTCAATATTTAAACCACCCAAAAACAAAAGACCCAAGTAAAAACTGGACAACAAAAATACACATTTCTCAGAAGTACAATTGGTCAATAAATACATGAAAAAATGGTCAAGATTGCTGGCCTTTAGAGAACTGCAAATTAAAACAACATGGAGATTTCATCTTCCTTCAGAAAGAATGATGATCTTTTAAGAAATCAAATAATAACAGCTGGTGCAGTTGAGGGAAAAAAGGAGCCCTTTTACAGTGTTGGTGGGAACATAAACTAGAATAAGCACTATGGAAATCAATATGGAGATTCTTCAAAAATCTGAAATTAGAACTCTATTTGACCCAGTTATTCCCCTTCTAGGTAAATTCCCAAAAGAGTTTAAATCATTATATTACTAATAGCTAAATCTTAGAAAGACCCTACATGTCCATCAACAAATGAGGGATGAAGAAAATGTATTTATACACAATGGAGTACAAATCTCCTGTAAAGAATGATAATTATAATTTGTAGGAAAATGGATTCACTTTGAGACCATAATGTTTCATGAAATAAATCAGACACACAAGCCTAACAGTCTCTTACATGAGCAAAATTAACAAGAGATAATCAACATATGGAGATCTTTCTCAAATTTGAAGCAGATCAGGAGATGGATGAAAGTGGTAGAGGGGATAAAAAACAGAACTAAGGTGTGTTGTGTACATATACCAGCTCCGCAAAGATGTAAGCATTATACAATGCAAACATGTGGCAATAAAAAATAAAAAATAAAAAAACAAAACCTTTTCCTGCATTCAAGAACTTTATAGGGGGCCAGGGAGATAGCTCAGTAGAAAAAGCGCTTGCCTGGCAAGCACAAGAGCCTGAGTTCAATCTCCAGTTCCATCAAAAATAAAAAACTTCATAATCTATCCTCTAAGATTATGCTCTTGGACATTAGCATAAACACATAAGCTTATGATACCCAATAAATATTTATTGCTACCACCCTCTGTAAAGCATGGTGTCAAAAAAAATAAAATAAAATAAAAAATAAAGCATGGTTTATTTACAGCTCATGTTTTATAGAACAAAACTAACCCACTTTAATCTATAGTTTAATCTCTATGTCCTTAGATTATTAAATAAATTTAAGAATAAAGGGTTCTGTATAGAATAGTTCCAGTCCTGGCAAGGAGACAGAAGTTACCTGAAAAGCTGCACATCTTCCTACAAAAATAACTAGCTTATGTTTATCCTTCATTGTTCTATGACCTCTTCTAAACACAAGCAGGTGCAGGGGCCAGGAGCCTAATGCCCTGGGCCTGCAGTGCTGGCCCCACCCCCAGGGTGTGCTAGGACAGCAATTGAGACTGGCCATGGTGGCACATGCCTGTAATTCCAACTCCTGGGAGGCTATAAACAGGTGGATCACTACAGACTGAGACCCTGAACACCCTGTAGACCCTTCCCTAAAAATAAAAAATAAAAAACTGGTTAAAAATAAATGAAAAGGCAAATTAATGTTGTATGGCATAAACCCAAACACAGAATATGAAAGTAATGCCAGTTGTCATTACCATGATTTCAGAAAGTAAGGGCCTGCCTGAGATGAACACATCAGATTAAGTATAAAGGGTGATAGTCACAGTTATCATCTTCCACCCACAAGTGAAGAAATAGTCTACACTTCCAGGGGAAGGACCCAATCACTGCACTTACCTCTCCCCTTGTATCTTGTCCCAGATCTAAAAGCCATTAATGAGATTGTCCAAGACATTCACTCAACTTGGCCTAATTTTTTATCCCCCTTGAAATGCACTGTCTGCAGGATGCAAATGCTCTACTGTACTTGACTTAAAAGCTGTCTTTCATATTCCATTCATAGTCACTTTGTGTCTTTGAATGACACACCTGCTATCAAAGACCACTCTCTAATTCTGTTATGCAGTGCCACAGAGATTTAGAGAAATACTGGCTAAAGACCTTAAGATGTTGCAATTGAGCCAGGGAACCATGGTACAGTGTGTAGATAACTAGATAACTGCAATCTGATTCATGAACTTTGCCTGGAAAACACCACAGACCCTTAATCACTTTGCTAAGTGTAGTTACATGGTTTATTCCACTAAAGCACACATTTGCAAGAAAAAGGTTACTTGGGAATTCAATTACAACAGTGTCAGTGTGGAGAATGACCAGAAGAGGAACACTGTCAGTCTTCAGGTGCCTTGAGATCTGCAAGCATTTCAAGAACCCTACAAAAACCAAGATTTTCCAAAATAAAGATAATAATTTTGGTACCCTTCTGACAAAGCCCCTACATGAAAGAAGCACTAATTGGAATAGAGCTTGAGCCATTAACTTAAGACAACAGAATGCTAAAATGCTTTCAAAATTCTCAAGTACAGATCAGTATCTATCCCCACATCTCCACTTTGTAGATTCCTAACAACAAAAAGCTAACTAAGCCATCTTTTAATTAAAAAGTAACAAAAACCAATTCATTCATAAATAAGGATCCTTTATGTATGTTCTATCAGTTCCTTTGTGTTGGCAAGAAAAACAGAGAACAAAGAATATGCACTTCTCACAAGATAAACAAAGAATCGATTTGTTGACTAGAGAAACTGAGGCAAGGGCATCCACAGAATTAGATTTGACTGTTATGCTCTTCATATAGGGGAGAAATCACTTTGTTTTCACTTTTGATCCAAAGATATGGATTCTAGCCAAATTACTATGCTAGCAGAGCCTATCTTTTAATCATAAAAAATGTGAGGGCCAGAGAGATGGCTTGATGGTCTAAGCACTTGCCTGGCAAGTGCAAGGACAAGTGTTCAATCCCTAGTACCACATTAATGTGCTGGCTGCCAAAACCAGGTATGGTGGTACACACCTGTAACTTGAGCACCAGGGAGGCTGATACAGGAGGATCACTACAAGTCTAAACTGCATGGTGAGACCTTATATCAAATAAATAAGATTTTTAAAAATGTACAATCTATTTTCCTGAAGATGTCAAGGCTTACGAAATAAGTTAGATATAATTGTCCGCAATTATAAAATATAGTGGAAGAAGATGATAGGACATATATTGTACCCGTTATTAATCCCTTCTGCAAATAAATTTAAATTTACATTTGCAGATTTTGTATTAAAACCAAATCTTGTTTCACAAAAAAACAAAAGATGCAGTAACTTCTCCTGCCTTTATTATAGCTTTACATGGGTAGTAAATAAATGTTTTTAATCATCTAAAACCTTAAAATACAAAATAGTCTAGTCCTGAGGTTGATCACAATCTCCAAAAAGGGTAAGTTTGGAGCTTGTCCCCCCAAGGCTCATGTGGACATAGAGTATTTTGGAAGTGGCTGAATCTAGAGTGTGTGATTAATGTTAGCTCAATGTAACACATTCTAGATAATTACTAGATTACTCTGTTGATCGAATTGGCATTGCCATTATATTGTTTATGATAGAGTGGGCAACAAAAGGCACAAAAAAGCTTGTCACAGGCTCACTCGATGTTTTTGCTGTTTTCCACTCTCATGAACTGTTGCCCCTATCACCCTGCTGTGGAGAGAGCCGATTATGGGCTGAAACTTCTATGAACTGTGAGCTAAATAAATCTTTCCTCCCTTAACTTGTGGGTGCTGGGTATTTTGTGTTAGCAACAAGAAAAGTAACTAAGACAAAGTTGTATTGCCATTTTTATGGTTAAAAAAAAATAATAACCAAGACCACTATATTGCTGTTTTATGCTTAAAACATGTGGTTGACATTTTAAAATGTGTTTCACTTAATGCCATTACCATTGAGAACCTCCTAATTTTAAATAATGTGCTAGAAGTTTTGCAAACATTTATTTAATCCTTACAGTATACCTGCAAAGTAGGCACTGTCTTCACTCACAGATAAAGGAGCTGAGACTCAGTGGTTATATGCCAAGATTCTTTCGCTGATGATTTACCACTATCCAGTGCTGCTGCCTTACAATTGAATCTCAGCTTCAATAGCAAACATTAACTGAATACTTAGTTGTCTATAATTAAAAAAAAAAAAATCTGTAAAAACCTGTGCTGAGATATTACAATTTAGAACTTAGGAAACACTACGTAATGGAGAAAGGTAGACACGTGTGACAGCTGCATAAAAGCCAATGATGCCCAAAAACGTATTCTCTTTTTGTGAAAGAAATTACCCAACTGCTTCTTAAATAACTTTGTCTTGCTTTATTTTAAAATCATATAATACAAAAAGATACAATTGCCTCACCAGTATCAAGTGTACCACAATCATGAAATAAATAATCCTCATCAAATCAACTATAGCCCTTTGAGAAGCCACAACAGCACATATCTGACCCTAAATTCCTAATATCCATCTCTACATGTTCTTTATAACATACAAATGTAGAAATACACATAATTTTGAGTCCATCAGTGAGATGAAATCCTGGACAACTCAGACTCCTGACCTTTCTACATATATCATTTGCACCAGTAGGAAAAAATGGGAAGGAGGAATAGTCTGCACTTTCCAAAGCATCATTCCCATAGAACAGATGACGAGGCTTGAGCAGACCCATAGACAAAATATATCAAAAGCAAAGAAAAATGCCAACCCTAGAGCTCACTGAATCTTGGTGTCCAGAGGCCAACTGTCCTTGGACACTGGCTCAGAATGAGTGGGATAATTATTAGAATCAGTTTCTGATATAATTAGGCTTCATATAAAGACAAAACTTAGGGAAAATTTTTGTCAAAAAAATTGGGTGAAATACAGTATCCTTCCTACCTACTATTCTGGCTTTGCTCAAGACAGGGAGATCATCACTAAGAACATTACCATTTTAACACAAATATATGATCACTAAAATACCCAATCTTGTCCTAGTACTTTAAAACTCAGTCTCATTTCTATTCAATTGCAATTTCCTTTAGAGAACAAAACCAACAAAGCACATTCATGATATATCTATCTATATATATCTATATATACATATTGATACACACACATATATGCATATATATATATATATATATATATATATATATATATTCTCTTAAGTATTATGCTCTTGAAAGAACTTTCTATGACGATATCCAGTATAGTAAGTAACCAGCAATCACATATGGCTGCTGAGTACTTAATAAATGGCTAGTGCAACTAAGGAACTATATTTTAAATTTTATTAAATATTAATTATTGTATAATAGCCAAATATGGCTAAAGGCCACAATAATGGACAGTACAGTTCTAGATGCTATAAATCTTAATTTTCAGCAATTAAAAATGTTTTTAAAAAAAATAATTTTCAGGGGCTGGGGAGATGGCTCAGTGGAATAAGCACTTTCCTGAAAGTACAAGGGCCTGAATTCAATCCCCGGTTCCACCAAAAAAAAAAAAAAAAAAAAAAAAAAAAGGAATTTTCCTTAAGGTTCAATAAAACAGACACAAAATCACATTGTTTGTTTGAAAAGAGATTTTACCGGGCAAAGACTCGAAGCTAGGATTGATACTGGCTCAATGAAGTAAAAACAAAAATGTAATCCATTGGCATTCCTAGCTTCGAGTAAACAGCCTTTTGTTTGCTCCCAGAGTTACCCTTCATCTTTTCCTTTGGAGCCATTCTTCAGTTTCAAACAAAAATTCTCCCTCATCTCCATCAATGGCAGTACCTCTCACTAGACAGATCTGAAAACCTAGTGGCCTTAGAGATTTACCTTTTTTGGCAAACGCACCAAATACAACTTTAGACCACAATGGCTATACATGTTTAATGGACCTTAACTGAATGGTTCACTGAAGGAAAAGAAAACAAAAACAAGACCCAGCAGGCTCTGGAACTCAGGAAGGTGGATTTGAGACTGAGAATGAAGGGATGTGGGCCATTCCCCCTGTACAGCTTTTCCAAGTCAGTTCATGAGGAAAACCTACTTCAGGAGGCTCAAAAGACTTTTCTATGTGAATTTTCCGATGCTGAGTGAGATAGGCACTTCTGGTGTAGCATTTCTCACAGTCAACACATTTGTAAGGTTTTTCTCCTTTGTGTATCCTCCGGTGCCTGTTAAGGTTAAAGCTTTGACTAAAGCACTCACCACAATCAGGACATTTATAAGGTTTCTCTCCTGTGTGGGTCCTCCGGTGAATTACCAGGGCAGAACTCTGGCTAAAAGTTTTCCAACAAAGAGAACATCTGTAAGGCTTTTCTCCTGTATGTGTCCTCTGATGTCTAATGAGATGGGTGCTAAGGCCAAAACTCTTCCCACATTCACAGCATTTATATGGCTTCTGTCCTCTGTACTCTTCTATCACACTGCAGTTCTGAAGCAAACTTTCTCCCTTTTCAGAATCTCTACAGGATTTTTCTCCTGTGTGTGTTTCCTGGTGTGTTATAAGATTTGAACTTCGACTAAAGTTCTTCCCACAGTCTTGGCAGTGATAGGATTTTTCTCCTGTATGGATTCTCTGATGTTTTATTAGAGTTGAATTATAACCAAAGCTTCTTCCACATTCCAGACATTTGTAGGGTTTCTCACCTGTATGTGTCCGCTGGTGGCGAATTAGACTGGAACTCTGACTAAAACTGCTCCCACAATCTGGACATTCATAGGGTTTTTCTCCAGTGTGAGTCCTCTGATGTTCTACTAAAACATAGCTATAGCTAAAGCCTTTTCCACAGACAGGACATTCATATGGTTTTTCCCCTGTATGTGACCTGTGATGCTGAATAAGGTGAGAACTGCTACTGAAACTCTTCCCACACTCAGGACACTTATAGGGTTTCTCTCCTGTGTGAGTTCTTTCATGGATAATAAGATGGGAGGTATTGCTGAAGTTTTTCTTACATTTTCCACATTGGTAAGGTTTTTCCCCTGTGTGTGTTCTCAGATGCTGAATCAGATGTGAACTGTTACAAAAGCACTTCCCACACTCAGAGCACTTATAAGGCTTTTCTCCTGAGTGGGTCCTCTGATGCATACGCAAATGAGAACTATTCCTGAAGCTTTTCCAACACTGGGAACATTTGTAAGGTTTTTCACCTTGCTGGAGAGAGGTACCGGCATGTTCCTCTGAGTCCCCTACCCCAGAGTTGGGCTGCTTCTCCTCTTTCCCTGTAGAATTTCCCCAAATCTTGGACTGTCCACCATTCTCAGAGGAATTCGGTGCCAAAATCTCATCTTGAGACAATGTCAACAGTAGTTCTTCTGTATTCTCATCCCTAGAATTTTGTGCGCCACATCTTTGAGACCATTTTGATGCGCTCTCTTTAAGTTTATCTGTTTTAGGATTATAGTGTTGAACAGTTTCAAAAATATTCTTACTTTCATCTCCTGCAAGAATAAACAGATACTCTAAACATATCCCCTAATCTCTGCCAGAAAAGAATATTCTGAATTACAATGAGAGGAAATAACAATGTAAAATCTGAATTATTCTACATAAAAGTGTTTAAAACTAGTTTTACTTCTTTCATTGTATGGGTTCACCAAAAGCAGATGAAATTTATTGTCGTTAGTAATAATTCTTAAGATTTGAAATATTTGAGCCACTGTTAGCAATTGCCAAGGCGAACACCGACCTAAAAACAAATGCACTAAACTTTATCCTGTAAGACACATAAGCAAATGGTGACCTAAGTAAGGATAAAACAGGACTCCATCTTAAGTGAAAAACTAAACAGCTTAGTGAAAATATAAGCAAACACAGTTGTGATGACATTATCGCTTTTTTTTTTAATCTTAGATGAGAAAATTCAGCAGCTTGTGTCAGCACAGAATGAAATTAAGGTTTAGCTCATTCTAACAGCCCATACTTTCTAGCACATCTTACAACAAATTTCCTAAGGATTCAGATCATCTGCCTAAGCCCTCACCTGTAAAGGGGCTTTTCAAACTCTCCCTCTTCATGATGCCTTTAGAATCTGAGACCAACAATTCTTTTCCTTGCTCCATCACAAAGATCACAGCCAGGTTTAGGATCCTAAATCCTGTAGAGGGAAAGCAGGTGTCACGTCTGGAGGAATGCGTTAAGTGTATCCCTTCTTCTCTTCAACCATTGTAACTTAACATTTGTAGACATGGAAAATTCTACAAAACATATTGAAAACATGAAACATGGCCCTTGTCTAGAAATCTTATAACATATCCACTTAATGTCTAGAAAAACACAAGTTTTAAGTTATACAACTAAAATTGCTATTCATAATACCTTCACATGAAAGACAAAGCTTCAAAGATAATGCCCACTCGTAGCTTAGCAACACTTTCAAGAAATCAAGCAAAAGGAGCTAAAGAAGTGAAAGCACTGAAGACATCATTGCAGTCCATTTCAAAAGGAAGTTAAAGATGTATAAAAGTAGTAAAAAGAAATTAAAATGAGCTGTCGATATTGTCAATAATCCCTAAGTATATATACATGGTAGCTGAGATGATACTATCATTTCCATCAGTTCTTGGAGAATAGAAATTAATGTTTAAAATTTTCACTTTGGCTAACTCTATATGCTAATATCTGTAATCTGAGCAACTACATCGAAGACAGCAATATGCAATACAAAAACCACTGTTGAATATCTCATCTTGTTCTTCTAAATGTGTACCGTTTCTAATCAATTACTCTCTTTAAAATAAATTGGAAAAAGTAAAAAGGACAAGAAAAAAGGTTTGTTGAACTCAAGAATTAATGTTCAATTATTTGTCCAATCTTGCACACCTGTATCTGTTAATCTGAGCAACAGATTTGATGATAAAAATGTGTAGTATAACCACTATTAATATGCTATTCTTGTCTTGAAAAACTGTACCATATTTGTTGTTACTGTTTTTTGTTTTTGCCATTGTTTTTGTTTTTACTCTTTAAACTACAATAAACTTGAACTGTCAAAACCGTACCTATATTACACTCTTAGTTTAAAAATAAATATGGCAAATTTATTCTCCCCTCCAAAAAAGTTGTCAAATGAGGATCTTCTTTCTTGCTTGTTTTTGCTTTCTATCAGGACCATAACATACATTTCGGCCTACATTTATCTTCTAGAGCCAACTACAATTTTTGACCTACTTTAAAGAACTAGAAACTCTGACCTAGCCCTGACAGGCAGTGATATACAGACTTGGCATTTATTTCAGGATTAAAAACACAAGTAGAGCAAAAATAAGCCTTAAAGGACACACAGTAGCACCCATATAACAAAAATCAATATAATCTTTACCCTAGAGTTGCTATTATGTACCAAGTAGCAAACTTGTACATATTTCTCATATAATTCTCACAGACCCTAATGTAAATGAATCTTAATTGTTTTATCTGTTAAAAAAAAAAATGAGACAGCTTTATAAGTTAAAAGAGCACTGAGAAAGTCTTCAGTTTACAGAACCACAAAATGGTAAGAACTATTTTAAGTCCAAGCTTGAGGTCGACTTTTACACCACCTATTATAGCAGGAACCAGCCTTGGATATAATCTCTACGCGCAAATGGTCTTCAAAGAGCACCTTTATTTACTATATTATTACCAAATTGAACCTCTAAAACACTTTATCAGAGTGGGTTGACACTAGGTAAGCGCACTCAGCAGCTAGGAGTTTGTTCTAAAGACGAAAGCAGTACAAACGAACACGTCCCCAGGAAAAGGAAAAGTCGTGTTTTGCTGAGTAACACCTTTCCATCAAATTATTTTTTACAAATAAGCGTGGGTAACAGACTCCGTTCCGTCGCTCCTCCTGAGCTACTTACTAACTACACTTGATCATTAAGAAGCCCTCAGGACAACGACTCACAGGGGGGGAAATTCAGTCCCAAAAGGTACTAAAGCCCGTCCTGCGGGTGGCTCTCTACAGGCAAGGCTGTCTTCACCGCTACAGTGCCACGAGGTCATCGAGATGGGACAGCCCTCCGCAGCAACCGCACGGCCTGATGGGGACACAGCGGGGGAGGTCCCAGGAGCCGGCTCTTCCCGGCCCGCGAGCAGCCGCGGGCGCCGCGCGGGCCTCCGCCCCTCCCGGAAGCCTCTTCTGGGACGCGGCCCGCAAGCGGCGCTGTGCGGGCTTCACCCGTTATCCTTCTCCCTCCAGGAGAACTCGCTGTCCGGGGTCGCTGCCCACCCGGAGCGCGGCACCCTGAACTGCGCGGTGGGCCTGGAGAGCACACAACCCGTTATCACAGACCTCGCCAAACCCCAGAACTGAACTCTAAAACCCGGAAGACAGAGCCCAGTAGTTACCTCATCTCCTCGCGCCGACCTTGCTGGGGCCTCTCTAGGAATATCTGGCGGACAACTCTTGTTGATCTTAACCCCTGGAGCGCTGGTCCAGACTAGTGATTCTCACCACCTAGGTCCTCATTGTTTCTTTTGTTAGGCTCCTTAAAACAGGGACTCGATTGAAGCTTGTATTTTTCTTTGACATAGCGCAGCATCAGATTTTCATCATAATAATTAAAATCAAAATCAACTCAGAGAGCCAGGGAGATAGTTCCCAGCCTAAGCCAGCCACTAAAACTGGGCATGGTGGTGACCACCCATCATTCCTCTGCTGGGAAAGCTGAGACAGGAGTATCACTAAAAGTCCGAGCTGTACCAAATAAATAAATATCAACTTAGCATTTTTTTATATTTAGCATTTAATTTAGAAAATACTGGGAAATGTACTGTAAACTATCAAATATTTATGCAATCACTTACTGTATATTAAAAATAAAATTTTTAAAAATTTTACTCAGTATGAATTAGAGAAAATCATACAAAATATCTCTTAATTCTCATAAGTTCCTTATGATTCTATATACATATTTAAAAAAAAAAAAAACGTTATGAACCACCGCAGAAAAGTCAGCTGCTCTTATCTGGAAAGTAGCTTGTTACGAAACACGCCTTCTATAGGAAAATGTTTCCCTGACATGCTACAAGTGTCCTTCCTTGACACTTGCAAGTGTCCTCAGTATAAATGCTCCAAGTCCTCCATGGGGTACTACATTGGTGCGTTTACTACTCCTCATTTCTTCATTGTCTTCTCTACAAAGATTTGTGTGGCTCGCTGCTGAACAATACCATTCCAAGTGACTTCTCTCTCCCACTTGACTTATTTGGTATTGGTCAATTTTTAGGACCTCTTAGCTATAACTCTATCTGCACTAGCCTCCAGGGCCTTTGGACAATTTTTGTGAGAAAGCCTCTAACACTTTTTTGCTTTAGATCTCCCCTGTGCATTTTTGTGAAGTCCCAAATTCCAGAAGTAGGACTTCCAACACTCAGACTTCTGTCTGGTGTGAAATCCCTGGTAGTCACTGATAAAACTTCTGAGTAAGGCTTTCCTGCACGCACTGAACTTTGAGGGTTTCTCTCCTGAGTGGGTTTCTAGTGAATCAGAAAGAGCGCCTTTCTGGAGTGGGCTTTTTCACACTCACTGACTCATTGCTTGCTCACACAAGCAGCACTCATAGAGTATGTCTCCCCAGTTGGCATCCTCCTATGCATAATGAGAAATGACTTGCTGCTGAAAGCCTTCTCACGCTCACTGCAACTCTAGAACTTATCCCCATATATGGGGTCACAGATGAGCAATGAGCTGCTCCTGCCTCCCAAAGACTTTCCCATGCTTGCTGCCCTGACAGAGGTTGTTTTCTATGAGAACTCCTCCATGCACTATGAACTTGTCTTCATATTAAAGGCTTTCCCACTGAATTGATAGAGCTTCTCTCTGGTGTGCATTCTGACTAGTGCCAGAAGGGAGCACTTGCTCTTAATAACCTTGCCACGTTCATTGTACTTACATGGTTTTGCCCCAGTATGACACTGTGCTGTACAATAAATGGGGACTTAAAACAAAGCTTTCTTCCCATGTTTGCTGCATGCATTGGGCTTCACTCTTGTGTGACTTATTTGGTGTAAGATGAGCTGTAGTTTCCAATTTTAGGCTAGGTATGCCTTCTATTGGAGTGCCTCCCACTTACAATTTTGGTGACAATTCTACTTTAGAACACAGTGCAGCATCTGTCTTCTTTGTTCATGGCCATAATGCATATATGTTGAGGGCCTACTATATGCCTGCTACTGTATTATCTTGCATATTGAATGTACACCAATGCACAACTAGAGTTGGGGAGACTATCAATAAATAACAAAACAAAAAGCAAAGCAAAGAAAGTGATGAGTGTTAGATTCAGAAGTAAAACAGTCAAAAACATAATAGGGGGTTGGGAAAGTTGTACTATTTCAGTTAAAATAGTCAGAGGAGTACTCTCAGGTCAGGAGATATGGAGGAAGGGACACTGAACCTTGCAATTATTTCCTAAGGGAGAATCAATTAAGACCTTGAGATAGGAATGTATTTGATATGCTCATGGAACAGCACAGAGTAGACCAAGAGATGAACAGAAGGTAATTTCATAGAATTACCAAGAGGTTGGGTCATGTTGGCCATAAGGGATATGTATCCGTAAACTCCCTTTTAAGGAAAGATTTGTTGCCAATTTATTTTTTCGGTAATTAAAAAATGTATGGCAGTAATGTACATTTGCACTACGTGCATACATTGCCCTCCCTCCACCTCTTGGTCATCTTTCCATTTGCAAAAGATCCATCTCCATGCTTTTTATTACCTATCTTTCATTTAGCTGTTTAAATTATTTATACTTTGGGTTTCTTATATAGGAGAAATTATGTGACATTTGAGGTTATGTGTGTGTTTTATTTTGTATAATGTTATGGACTCAAGGTGCATCCATTTTCTCACATGTAACTCAAGTTGATCCTTCTTTATGGCAGAGAAGTAGCCCATCTTGTGAAAATACTGCACTTACTTTTTCCATTCCTGCATTGATGGACATATAGGCCTCTCCTAAAATTTAGCTAGTGTTTTGAATTGTGCTGCTATAAACATGGCTATGCATGCGTTACTGTAATATGATGTCTTTAACTCTTGGAGTACAACATCGAGGAAGAAAATATGTAGGCTAAACCAAATTTCTAGCTTCTATTTTTTTAAGAATTCTGTACTGATTTCCACAGTGGTTGTACTAGTTTACATTCCACCAACAGTGTAGAATGGCTCACCACTGCCTCATCAGCATTCAATTTCTTGATGGCACCAATTCTTTCCAGAGAAAGATGGAATCTCAGTGCTGACTCAGTTTGCATTTGTCTCATATCCAAGCATGTTATATATTTTTCATGTTTTTTATTGGCCATTTGCATGTCTTCTTCTAACAACTGCCTATTCATTTTTGTTACCCATTTTTTGATTGGATCTTTTATTTGGGGGACTAATTTTTTTATTTCTTTTCCCCTTCTATAGGATGTATCTTCTCTCTGTTGTTTACTTTGCTGTACATATACTTTTAAACCTGATAACCTATTTGTTGATAGTTTCTAGCAGTGCTCTGAGAAGAGAGAATGCAGCTACCAACCCACCGCTTCCTCCCTTGCAGAAAATAGTCCCTCCCAGGGTTAAGGCTCCCTCCAGGCAGGCCCCTCTCAGTGACTGATCTAGGCAGACAAAGCCAGGCCATTTCAGCTCAGTGCAGCATAAATCTTTTTGGTAGTACATGTTTGTAGCAAACCAGGAAAAGAGACCTCCCCAGAAACTACCATTGATAGAACTTTGATCATGGTGCTGGGGATACAGCTTAGTGGCATAAGCGCCTGCCTGGCAAGAGCAAGGTCCTGAGTTTGATTCCCCAGTGCCTCAAAAAAAATTAATCATAAATTTTTAACCTCAAGAACAGGGAAAAAGGGCCAATGAGATAGTTCAGTGGATTAAACACATTCTTAGGCAAACGCAGAGACTGGGTTTGATCTCTGGCACTGCATGCCACCCTGCATAAACCCAGGGCACTCTGAGCTGGCAACTGAGCCCATCATGATGGTGCGCACCTGTAATCCCATCTCCATGGAGGCTGAAACAGGAGGATCACTACAAATCTGAGCTGTGTAGTGAAACCCTGCACCAAATACATTTTTTTTAAAAAAAAGAATAATGGAAAAATGAATTTTTATTGTTTAAGCCACACAGTCTGTGGTATCTTATGCAAGAAAACAAACAGATAAATATAGCTGAGAAAATTAAAATCTCACTTCGCAGATTTCTTTCAAACTACAGGACCAATAATGATTGCTTCAACTTAGGGAGATACTCCTGGAAGTTTTATCCACAATCAAGAAATTTTATATCTTCTTGACTTAGTTTTGGTACTTTGTACGTATGTAGGAATCTGTTCATTTTTCTGTATTTTCCATCCTGTGAGAATAAAGAGTTTTGAAATCTGTAATGATGATCTTCTGAATTTCTATTGGGTCTGTAGTGATTTCACTCTTTTCATTCCTTATTGCAAGAATTTTGCATTTTTCTTCCTTTTTTGATAATGTTTTATCAACTGATAGGGGTTTATCAATTTTATTTACTCTTTCAAAGAACCAACTCTTGGACTCATTGATTCTTTCTGTTGTTTTCTTTTTTTAAATTAATTTTATTGAAAAATAAATAGCAATGAGACAGTTTCAAAATCGATTGGTAGTACAGTTTCAGTAACTAATACATTGCATATTGTTGTCTTCATAGTGGTTATTCATAGTACAAGATGCACACATGATATCCCATCCAAACACTATAGTACAACTCTTTCTTCTCATTGAATTAAGAGAAAGTAGCTGTATATTTATCTTAACCATTTTGCATATACAGATACAAAATGGTCCTTCATTTGTATACCGTTTTTTGTTTAGTTTTGTCAGAGAT
>PVKA01046712.1:0-14767 GCA_004027165.1 Ctenomys sociabilis
CAGGAGGTGACGGGCAGCTTAATCCCTGGGAAATGTATCTCAGGCACAACGGGCCTGGAGTTCTACACTCACTGTCCTTTGATGCCCAGAGAATCGGGGAGATTCCCACTCAATCAATGGGCTTTAGGTCAGGGGATCCGGGGAGGTGTTGGGGACAGGGATCCGTGAAGCGCGTGTGGGAAGAAGCCAAAGGCTCTCCCTCAGACTCACCACACTCTCACTGCTCTGGGAAGCCTGGTGAGTCCTGTAAATTTGCTCTCGCTGGGAGAGCTTGGCGCGGGATCCAGGAGGCCGCTGGAGTTAGCCACTGTCTCTGGCCGGTCTCAGGAGCTGGGCGGGGGCGGGCGGGATGGAGCAGGACGGCGGAGTCGGCCGCGCTGTCTCTGGCCGGTCTCAGGAGCTGGGCGGGGGCGGGCCGGATGGAGCAGGACGGCGGAGTCGGCCGCGCTGTCTCTGGCCGGTCTCAGGAGTTTCCTTCCACGTGGGCCTCTGGTTTGTGCTAGTAACTCAAGGTGCTTCTCACCATGCCTCAAATCTGGATGACACAGGTTTCGTACACAGAAGGAAGCTTCTGGAAATCAGCAAGTCCTAGAGCTGTTGCATGCTGGTCCACAGGCAGCATCCTCCCAAAAGCTGACAGGCACTGGTGTCAAAACTGCAAACGACTTCTGCTCACCAGCAAACTCTCTCCTTTGTCATCTCATCCCAGCATTCTCCCAGGCCCTTCTGCAAAGGTGAAAGGCAAGTTCACAGGATGCAGGGCCTTCTTTCTCCCCTGACATCTGGTTTGATTCTGGGCAGCTAAATAGTATCTTTGCCATGAACAACAAAGCTAATTCCAAGTGTGTTTCTTGTGTATAACATATTGTTGGATTTTGTTTCCCAATCCACTGTGGCAATCTATTCCTCTTAATTGATGAATTGAGTCCATTTACATTGATGGTTATAATTGAGATGTGTTGAATTATGATTGACATGTTATTTACCTGCTGTTGTTTACTCCTTTTTGTCCTGTGTTTGTTTGCCCTGTTTAGTGGTTTCCTTCTGCTTTTGTTGGTGAAGTTCTGATCATTTTGATCCCTTTCTGGAACATCTTTCAGTAGTCTATAGGGTTGGCTTTGTCATGATGAAACTCTTTAGTTGTTGTCATGGCAGTGTTTCACTTCATCAAACTTGAAAGAGAGTTTTTCAAGTTTGTAGTACTCTGGCTGCAATTTGTTTTCATAGAGGATGTGAAGTACCCTGCGCCATGCTCTTCTTACCTTCAGGGCTTTTGAAGAAAGTTGGCTGTAATTCTGATGGGCTTTCCTTTGAATGTGATCTGCTTCTTTTCCCTAGCGGCTTTCTGTGTATTATTCTTGTGTTGGATTTCTGGGATCTTGACTATTGTATGTCTCAGTGTGCTTTTAATTTGGTTAAAGTGTTCTGTATGCTTTGGTTACCTGGATATCAGATTTTTTCCTCCTATTTGGGAAGTATGTTTGCTATTACTTCTGCCCATATTCTTTTTGTATCATTTGTATTGATTCCTTCTTTCTCATTGATGCCTATTAGTTTCACATTGTTCATCTTTACATCGTCTTGCAGGTGATGGATTATTTTTTCCTGCATCCTAGTTATTTTTAAGAGATCTTTTGTTACCTTTTTACTATCTGCACCAGCGTCTTCAAGATCTGAAACTCTGTCTTCATGTTCACTCAAATGGTTTTGCGGGCTTGTGTTTGAGATTTTAAGTTCCTCTATATCTCTTTGACTCTGTTTCATGCGATCTAGTTCCTTCCTATATTGCTCATTCAAGGAATCCATCATTTTTCTAATCTCTATTTTTTTTTTTTATCAATGTCTTCTTTACAAGCAGTTATTAATTCTTTTACTACAAAGTTTTTCTCAGATTGGGTTTCCTCCATGTGTTTCTGTGTTTGATTCTTTACTTTAGAAGGTATGAATTCAGAGATTTCTTTTTTTATTTCAGAAATTGATTCTGCTCTGATTTCCTCTATACCTTTCTGTTGTTCTTTCTTTACTTCCAATGCTATTAATTCTTACCTTTTAGTTGAGTTAGTGTCCTCTGCACTTTTCTGAGTGGGTTTGAGGCCTGAGATTGCATTTTGCTCCTTATCTTTATCATTTTGAATAGCACAGACCTCTGACCTTTTGTGTGGAGCTTTGGTGCAGTTATAACCTTAACACCTACTGAAATTTGGATATAGATCTATGAAGTTTGAGTTTATCCAGTTATGCCTGGCTTGGATCTAGCTGTTGTGTTCAGCTCATTCCTGCTGCAACCCTTGGAAGTGAACTGGTTGTGCCCCTGGCCCTGGGGCACAGGGGAGCATAGAAACTCTCCCATACATTAGCTGGGCCTGGAATTGGGTGGATTTGGGGGTCCTGAGAGGGTCACAGAGGTTCTCAGTCACTTGGCAGGCTTGGGGGCTGGAGTTCCCGAGGGGTCGAGGGGTCTCGAGGGCAAGGTAGATAGTCTCACTCATGAGGCATGCCTGAGTTTTGGTCCGGAGAGGTCCTGTGGGCACAGGGAAGCCAGAAGCTCTCCCATACACTCCCAGGGCCTCGGCTGGGCTGGATGTGATGTCCCTGAGTTTTGGTCTGGAGAGCTTTTTATCTTTAAAAACAAATTCACACTATTTGTTAAAAGCTGTTGTATTTGTCCAGTGCTTTGATTAAATAACTGCTACTATTTTGAACAAAATACAGTCAAAATTTAGAGTACTAATGTACTGAACAGCTCAATGCCACTGTAGGATACTCAGGTTGATTTACAAACTAGTTCTGCAGAGGATCCAGCATTTCTAAAATCTATAGTTGATGGGCAGAGAAAAATCTCTATTATAGATTATAGAGAAGTTAGTTTCTGAGAATAATTTTGAAGTACTGCTTCTCTCACAATTCTATGAGTTGCATGTATTAATTGTAATGGAGTTCAGTGTTCTATATATCCATGTGCATATGGTGTGTGCCTGTTAGTCCAACTTCCCATATTCCATCCCTACCTCTTGAACCCTTCCCTTATATTAATCAATATTCTGTGTTCAGGTCCTACCTCTACATAAGATAGAGCATTCATCAGTATTGCCTTGCTGAAGTGTTTGTATTCAATTAGAGTTCTGGTATAAAAATGTACAGATTATAAGTTACTGATTTGTAGAAAAGTGTCACCTTGGGAATAGATTGTTTTGATTATTAGAATATCACAGTTTTGGAACAGCTATATACCCACAGCTAATTCCAAGCCTGTTACTTCTCTGAGCCTCTAAATGGAATGAGAACATTGCTTCTTATTTTGACATTCTGTTTCACCAAAATTTATATTTGTATTATCACTGCGAAAGCAATTTTATTGTCAGGACTAAGGTTGTGCAAACTGATTTATAGCAGCATTCACAGCACCAGATGTTTCATTGTTTAAAAAGGGAACTTCTAGTAGCTTTTCTTTTGATTCAGTGAATTTTACAAAGACATAAGGCTGTTACTGGATTTAATTAAATTGGTTTTATACTTGAAGTATTTGGTATCACTGGTAGAAATTAACATTACTTCTTACCAGTTTATTTATTTTTTTTGCAAGTAGTGGCTTATTTTTACTTTATGCAGAAAAATTGAGGATACAAATGAGCAAAATTATTTTAGGTGATTAGTGAGTTGATGTAATTACAAAAAAAATCATACTTTTAGCATAGTATGTAAATACAGTGTCTACATCTATAGATGCCTCTGTATACATTCTTGTTTTTTGGCAGTACCAGGCATTGAACTCAGGACCTTACACTAATATACCTCTATTAATTGTACATAGTAATGGAGTTAAGTGTTCTATATGTCCATGTGCATACGGTGTGTGCTTGTCAATAAAATTTCCTATTTTCCATCCCTAGCCCTAGTACCCTTCCCTTACATTAGCTTATATTAATCAATATTCTGTGTTCAGGTCCTACCCTCACATATCATTTGTCTTTTATGTATCTCATGTATTTTACTTAATGTCCTTTAGTTCCTTCGGCTTTGTTGCAGATAACAGGATTCTATCACTTTTATAACTGAAATACATATATACTTTATGGCTGGAATATGTTTTCATTGTCACTTTTCTATTCATAGATATCTAGACTCATCACAAAGCTTAGCTATTATAAATAGTTTTAGAATAAAAGTGGACATACAGATATATCTTTTCTATACTGAATTTTCCATTAGATGACATGAGTTTGATAGATCATGTAGTGGATCTGTTTTTCCTCTCTTGAGGAACTACTAGCTAATGGCTTTACTAATTTACACTCCTGTGCCAGTGTATAAATATTTCAGAATACAGTAAGTGCAACAGTACCTTGGTTCATGTACACTTCTGTTTGTCAGTAACATTTGCAAATGAAAGCATTTGGCAAAATTTTGTGTTTGTTTGCAAATGTGACCATGACCATCTGTCCTACACAAACACAAGCATTGCTGTTACTTCCATAATCATGGACTAAGAGAAGTTAGTTTCTGAGAATAATTTTGAAGTACTGCTTCCTCTCAATTCTATTAAAAAGTTTGAGGACTATTGATGTTACATTTTCTCTGAAGCTCTTATAGAATTTGGCAGGGACTCCATCATACCCTGGCCTTTTTTTTTTTTTTTTTTTGCATTTAATGCAGAGTCTATAGGGTCTCACTACACAGATGGGACTTGTACTGATCCTCCTGTTTTCAGCTTCCCAAGTGCTGGGATTATAGGCATGTGTTACCATGCCAGTCGCAGTTGCAGTCTCAGCCTGCCCTGGGGTGGGGGCTGCCCAAGCAGCTGGCCATTTGTTAGTTGGCAGTTTTTTTTTTTTAATTACTAGTTAAATCTCATAGGTGTTTATTAGATTGTTCAAGATTTTTAAGTCTTCTTTGTTCTTTCTGGTAATTCATATGTACACCTACCGATGTCTCCATTTTTTCGGTTCTCTTAATTTTTTGGCATATATTTGTTTAAAGCAGTTTTTACTAATTTTCTGTATTTTGACAAAGTCCATTTTGATTTCTCCTTTTTTGTTTGTAATTGTATTAATTTGTGCCTCCTCACACACAGTTTTTTGGTTGTTTTTTGGTAAGATTGGGTAACGGTGTGTCTATTTGATTTATTCTTTTTAGTCTTTCAAAATTGATCATTTGGGTTACATTTTTAAACTTTGTTTTTATTGATTTTGGCTCTGATCTTTATAATATTCTTCCTTGTACAAGCTGCGAGCTTGCATTATTCTTGTTTTTCTAAGACTTCCTGAGCTACACCTTTAGATTATGTGGGCCTGTTGTTTTTCCAGTGTGGGCATTCCCTGCTATACACTTTCTTCTGAGGACTGCTTTCCTACTAGTTCTGTTATATTTTATTGGCATTATCATGTAATTGAAAGAACTGCCTTATTCGTTCCTTACTTTCCTTTATTGAGGATGAATTTTTATATAATTGCATAATTTCTTTGGCTTTTTTTGTTGTTGTTGATCCAGGGTCTCGCTACACAGTTCAGACTTGTAGCTATTCTCCTGTTGCAGCCTCCACAGCACTGGGATTATAGGTGTTTGCCACCACACCCACTTTCAGACTGTACAGCATGCCTGGGGTTCCAGGGCTGGCATGGAATGTAGTACCAGGGATTGAACTTGGGACCTTGCACTTGCCATATAGGCGCGTAGACTACCAAGCTATCTCCCCAGCCCTTTCTTTGGATTCTTTTGCTGTTGATTTCTAGTTTTAGTGCTCTGTGACCTGATAGTGACATTATTTGATTCTTGTACCTTTACTTTGGCATACTTTATTTACCTGATAAGTGGTATATTTTGGAGAGGGTACTGTGTGTAGTCAAAAAGAATGTGTGGGGCAGGACATTGTGTATGTATATCTATTGAATTTATTTGTTTGTAGGTTTCGTTCAACTCTGATATTTCCTTATTGAAGTTTTGTTTAGTTCTATTTGTGATAGTTGGGTATTGAGTTCCTCTACTATAATATGTTAATATTTATCTGAGTTTTTACATTCATTCGTTTTTTGACGGAACTGGGGATTGAACTCAGCCCTTGTGCTTGCCAGGGAAGCGCTTATTCCACTGAGCCATCTCCCTGGCCCCATTAGGGTTTGTTTTATCAAGTTGGGTCCACCATGTTTAGTACATATATGTTCGTAATTGTTATTTCTTCCCATTGAATAGTCCTACATTAAACAATGTGTAATGTCCTCCTTTGTCTCTTTTAATCAACTTTGACTTGAAATTTACTTTGTTTGAAAGTAGGATAGATATTTCTGTTTGTTTTTGTGTTCCTGTTGCACACTTTGGTTTTTAGTCTGTGAATTTCTTTTTGTGTTGAATGTGTTTTTTTGTGTACAGCATTACATTGGACTTCGTTTCTTCGCCTTTTGTCCTTTGATTAGTAAGTTGTCTATTTACATGAATAGTTATAGTGATAAATATTTTTTCATACCTATCATTATGTTAATTTCCTGTTACTGATTTTTCTTTCCCTTGTAATTAATTACTATCCCTCCCTGATGTAATCTTTTTATTGGATCCTTTGGCCTTGTTAATTTCATTATCTTCTTTTAGAATATCCTTGAAAAGTTCTTGGGGTGTTGCTTTGGTGGTCATCAATTCCTTTTGGTTTTCTTTCTCATGGAATTATCTTATTTTACCATCAGTTCTGAAAGATAATTTTACAGGATATAGCAGTTTGGTTTGGAAGCTGTTCTAAGAATTTGAAACACTTAATTTCATGTTCTTCTTTCCTTTAACATTTACATTGATTAGTTTTGATTTTTTTGTGTTTTTTTTTTTTGGTGTAAGCAGGGCTTGAACTCAGGCTCTTGCGCTTGCCAGGCGAGTACTTTACTGAGCGATCTCCCCAATCCAAAAACTGCTTTTTTTTTTTTTTTTTTTTTTAGTGGAACCGGGCATTGAACTCAAGTTCTAGTGCTTGCCAGGGAAGTGCTTATTCCACTGAGCTATCTCCCTGGCCTGTTAAGGCTTTTTTTTTTTTTTTTTTTTTTTTTTTTTTTTTTGTGTGTGTGTGTGTGTGTGTGTGTGATATTTGGGTTTTGAGTTGGGGGAGAGGAGAGTACCAGGAATTAGACTCAGGAACTCATGCTTTCCAGACAGGTGCTTGCCACAGGGCTTTATCCCTGGCCCAGGGACCTTTTATAGATCATTTGTCACTTTTCTGTAGTAGCCTTCAAGATTCTGTTCTTGCGTTATATTTCTGGTATTTTAATTACTTTGTGGAGTGGTTTTTTTGTTCATTTTTTTTTTTTTCTGATCAAATGTATTCAAGGTGCTATTTGCTTTACTTCTCTGAATGTTAAATTGTTTTTCCAGGCCTAAAATGTTTTCTGCTAATACTGGCATAAATGGGTGTTAATGCCCTTTATGGTGGCTTCTCAGGTTTTGCTAATTCAGTTGCTCTTTTGAGTCATGTAGAAGGTGTTAGATCTATTTTTTAATGTTTATTGGCATTTTTAATATATCTCATTAATTGATCATTGATCACACTCCTATCTTTGCATCATGTTTTCAGTTTCCTGGCTTTCTGTTTGAAACTTTTTTATTTGATACTGGAAATTGAATTCAGGACCTTGTGATTGTAAGACAGGTGCATATGCCACTGAGCTGTCTCCGTGGCCCAGAACTTTCTTATGGACTCCTAATTTTTTTTTTTTTATGCTGAGCACTTATGTTTTATCTGTTGCTATGGTGCTACTAGCTGTTTATTTGTTTCTTCTCTAGGCTCACGGATTATTCAGTTTCATTATGGTAATCTTTCTGATTAGTTATATCTTCCTCTAATTCACCAGGAACCTTATAGAACTATTTTTAACTACATTGGTACCCTTCGAGACCTGTTTGCTGTGTAGCTTATGATTTTCTCCCCTGCATTGCTTCCATACCAATTTTGGTTGTTGAGAGCTTCTCTTGTCCTGTCATGTTTATGTCTTTGTTGATTTTTGTCCTGGCGTTTGGAAATTCTTTGGCCCATGGCCTGTTCTTTGGGAGTAATGCACAGTATTGTTTATGATCCTCCAGGCAGTCTGGGTATTAGCATAGAGAGAAAAACAATTGTCATCCACTACTACCTTGCCTTGTCCTTAATAAATTCAGAGCCAACAGTGGCCTCAGATGTCAGCTGGATATTGAGAAACTCCAGGAAGCATTCATGCACAGCCCTTCACCAAAACAGCGAGGACTCTGATTTTAGTGAAGACGATTAGGTCCTTATATTTACCTGTAGTAAGTCAGAGCGCTGATTTCTGCTGTATGTTGTAGTAGTGCCAGAGCTCAAGCAGTACCACTAGGTTAACTGTGGCTTTCCTCAGGGCGTCCTCTTCAGATGGTTATTCCTACTGATCCTGGCTTCCCACTGATGTTGGCCTCCCACAGCAGAATATAAGCCTGGAGCTGGGCCTCCTAGGGGAGACCAGGAGACCCATATTTAGTTCAGACTCTCCTCACACCCATCTCCCATGACTGTTTCTCACCTAGCCTCTTTGCAAGGGTATCACTTCAGTCCTGAAGCAAGACTCCATTTGATCTCTCCTTCCCTCAGGTCAGTGTGTTGGCTGTCAGCTGTGTTGCTCTGTGCTGTGGAGAATACAGGGACCGAGGAGCACCCAGTTATGAGTTCTTGGGTTCCTGGTGGGTCACTATGTCAGCTGGGGACAAATCGCCTGAAAGGCCCCACCCAAGTAGTACTTGTTTGAAAACTTTGGGGTGAGTTTTATAGATCTGATTATATTGCCATTTTAAATATAGAATGGCACATTTTTCCCCATTTTATGTATCAATATTGAAGTGATACATTATTTAAAACTCATTCATTTTCACATTTGCCTAACAACTTTTTTGTTCCAAGATACCATGCAGGAAACTATATTATATTTAGTCATTGTATCATCTTGTCTCATATTGTGATAGTTTCCCTCTTTTTCTGTGATTAGTGACCTTTCTCACTTTGCATGGTACTATTCAGGTGTTTGCCAGATAGTTCCTAAACTGGGATATTTTGATGGTTTTCTTTGCGAACAAGACCACAGATAAAGTGCCATCTCATCATGTTATATTAAGGCTACGTTATTGCTGTTTCCACTTCAATAATGTGGCTTCAATTAACGGTTGGGCAAGTATCCATCATCTCTAAGCATCCATCATCTTTTGCTTGTGTTTGTATGGATCATGGTGTCTTCAACTGGAAGATTCTTTATAGTCATCTTTTTTTATTTCTCAAAAGAATAAAGCAAAACTTCATAATCAAGTAAGTGTATAGCAATAGTTATTATTCTGTATCACTAAAGCTACTTGATCATGGGCTGGTTTGTTCATTTATTTTATGTATTTGGTATAGTGTCTCACTGTGCAGCTTGGACTTGTAGTGAGTCTTCTGTTTTCAGTCTTTCCAGCACTGGAATTATAGGTATGCACCATCATGCTGTTTTCAGTGGCTGGCTCAGTGCTCCAGGGGCAAGATCAGGGTGGCATGTGGTGCTGGGGATTGGACCCTGGTCCCTGCACTTGCCTAAGCAGGTGCTCATATGCTGAGCAATTTCGCTGGCCCTCATGGGCTAGTTTCAATAAGGCAATATGAATGGTAAATCTGTGTAACTGGTATATCCAATTATGTCATATCCAACTAGTATATGTCAAGCAAATGTAGTCATGCCAATGGCTGGGTCTTGGTGGCACTTAGGACTGCCTAGTCTTCCCTCACTTTTTTTGTTCCATGTATCCTTCATGACTTAGACTATATGTTGTGAGAATGTCAAGGAAAATCTGCAGTTTAAATGTTAACATTACATTTAATTGTTAAGTAAAAAAAATTAAATAGAAGTTCCTGTATTTCCTTCATTCATCCCTGTGGGTTACTCTGTATGTGATCCCCATGTTTCCAATGTACTCACATCTGACTCTGGAGACTAAAACCTAGTAGAGAATGAAAAAAATTTCACAAGTCATTTTATTGGCTTCTAAATTTTTTTTTTTTAATGTTTACTTCAAACTTCAAGTTACTGTTCCTTTGTGTATAGTATCCTTATTAGGATTAGTTTCCCTCTTTTTTCTCAGGAAAGGATGTGTACTGTTTCTTATGTTCTAACTTGAGCTCAAGTAGTACCACTAGGTTGAGAATAATTACAGAAATCTAGCCATTGCTAGATTACCTGCATTGAAAGTGTCTTTTGAAAGTTAGGTAACCTAATATTATACTCTCCAGGAATATAGGATGTGAATACACTCACTTGCTTAGTTTTTAGTTTTCTCATGTTTATGATTACTTCTCTGAAATGAGTAGATGAGCTTTATTATTGGGAAAACGTAGTGAGGATCAAATTAAAAACATTTTACAGCTTATTTCAGGCTAATTGGCTTACTTCCAAAGAGATTTTTAACTACAAGATATTTTATTTTTAATAACTTTATTCCTTTCCAGTTTTACTGAATCTTTTAGAAATTTAAATAATAGCTTTCTTCAAGTTGCAGTAAAGTGAAGGAAATATCTCTGGTCATTTTGATGGACTCTTAATGGTAATTGGTTACAGTTAATAGCAGTACTTGAACAATCTCCTTACCATGCATGTTGTTACTCTTTAGATGTGGGATCATAATGAGAATTTTGTTCTAGTTTTTATTTTGTTGTTGTTATTGGATGTGGGTATCTATAAAATTTATGAGGTGAACATGTACATTATGCTTTTAGGCTATAATATATTCTAATTTAGCATTATCTTTAGTATTTATGAACCTTTTTTTAGGATTCAGAAAATAGGATATGCATTAAATAATACTAAATACTGAATTTAAGTCAGAGTAGTGTATTGCAAAATGTAGTAAGTAGCATTTGATGCTGCCAGAAGATGGAGAAATATGTGGTCTTTTATAGGGTAGAATGTGACAGCATGTTCATGGAAGTTAGTATTTTATGTCTCATTTATAAAATGAGAAATTGAGACGTCACTTCCTAAGTTTGATTTTTGTGATATATGCTTGAGATCACTTTATGAAACTTTTGTTATTGCTTGAAAGTATATATACAAAATGAATGTAGGCTTAGGCCTTTGGCCATTCAGTTAAGCCTTTAAAAATTGCCTTTTTCTACTTGTTCCTTTAATTTTCCATTGTTTTATGACTTAGTGCTGTTCTCTTGTCATATATTCCTCTTCTGATGCATTGCCATTCAGAAGAATAAGTGCATCAATTTGCATATAATTTGCATAATTTATATTGCTGGATCTTTTATTCATTTTTAGCTTAAAATTTGTCCATCATTCTTTCCATGGTGACTCTTCCCACATGATAATGCTAAAATTTTTTAATAAATGGATCATAATAAATAAATTTGAATACATACATTTCCAATTAAAGTATAAAATTGTATAGAAAAAATTTAAGATTCAATTGGGCATGGTGCTAATTTGTAGTGCCATGTGGTAAATCATTGACTAATACAGACCCATGAAATAAAGTCTAATTTTGTGGTTTTCTTTAAAAATTTTTTTTTGCTACCATAATAATTCAGCAGCATAAGCTAATGTGCTTCTAAGATCTTAATTGAATAGAACATATATAAAGAAGTCAGTCATTTTTCTTTAAACAAATCTTTATTGTTTTCCGGCAGCATAGGATACATGTCTTCTAGATTCCTTAGGTTCTTGGTTTGTATTATTCATGTAACTAGTACCATCTTCTGTACCCAATAATCTTCAAGTCTTAATGGCTTAATATTAAAAAAAATGGTATATTCTTTAATAAAGAGTAATGTTCTTGTTCATTAAGCAGTCCTGAAAGGAATCTATTTAAAAAGTGACACTGAAATCTAGACTTCAGCATTTTAGACATGTAGCTGTGCATGTGCCCCTCTATATTTCTAGAAATAGGCAGATGCTTTTCAAAAGTTACTGTACAAAAATCTTTATTTGGCAGACTTCCGCCCCAAGAAGTTTGGGTAGCCTGCTGTTTGCCCCTGCTTTTACCCAATGCCTCAGGCAGCAGTGACTAGCATTGTTGTCTGTGTTTGTATTTTCATGAACTTACTGGGTGTTCCCCTCATTACTGGGAAAGTTCCAACTAAAACAAGATAAAGGGAATCCTTTTTAGATTATCCTTCAGGCAGTCACCCAGGTGGATTTAGCAACCCCCTTTGAAAATAAATGTGCTTTTTCTGGTCCTGGTGCTTGTGTCTGGAATGTGGGTCTATGTCTTTAGGGTCACTGCCTAAATGAGGAGTGTGGAAAGGGGTCAGGGTGAGTTAGAATTCCATGAAACTTCTTTATCAAGATGCAGTTCATTTCTCTTGATTAAACATTTATCTGATTTCTGAAAGCTTTCCATTAGTTTATAGAATTCTGAGGAAGTATACTGTGGCAGTTCTGGGTAGTTTATTTGTTGCTTTTTGGAGTAATAACCATTGAATGTTCTTCTGTCTTTTTGTTTTAGAATAGCTTTATTTAGATTACATTGAGGAAAGAAAAATGATTACAAAGTT
This sequence comes from Ctenomys sociabilis, assembly GCA_004027165.1. Taxonomy (NCBI): domain Eukaryota; kingdom Metazoa; phylum Chordata; class Mammalia; order Rodentia; family Ctenomyidae; genus Ctenomys; species Ctenomys sociabilis. Next base: position 12,497 of record PVKA01046712.1, read on the forward strand.
TGCTAAAAATGGAAAAGAATCCAAATGTAGTGCCCGTGGTGATTAGGATGGAATATCAACTTGACTGGATTTGGATTCACCTGGGAAGTGAGTGGAGCATGCTTGTAGGTATGACTGGGTCAGTCATGAGGGCGTGACAGTGGAGGCTGTCTCGACTTTCCTCTCGGCACTGTTCTCCCTGGCCCCCCTGAACTAAGCAACTTTGCTCTGCCATACCCTTTCACCACAGTATTTCTTACTCAGAGCCATCCAACCAACTGAGAACTAAATTAGACCTCTCCTCTTTAAACTATGTGTCACCTGCATTGTGTTCCAGTGATGAAGAGCCAAAATAGAAAATTGGTACTGGAAAAATGTAGTCTTTGCTGTGAATGCTTCTGCCCATATGGTTTAGAAGTCTTTGGAACATGTCTGTGGGAGTTTGGAAAATTTTGGAGAATTGAGTTAGAGAAGCCCTAAAATGCTGGAAGCATAGCCTCATGGCTAATACCCTTAAGACAGAGTGTTACTGTTGATAGTAAATGCTAGACTTGGAGCTTATTTCAGGATAAGTAATCCACTGGTGTGTGCACAATAGACCATGTGTGTTGTACTGTGGCAAACAATTGTCTATGTTTTGCCTATGCTGCAAAACTTGGTGGAAGACAGATTAATGTAAGTGAAGTAATTGTTCTGGCACATGAAATTTCAAGAACGCACAACATTTATGCTTTGGCATAGGTATTTCTGGCCACTTTTGGCCAGCATCATAGTGAAAATCAAGAGCAAAAGACAGAGTAGAAAATTTGCCCATCACCTGAGGAATAGATGAAAAAGATGTGGTGTTTTTATACGGTAGCGTATTACTCAGCTGTAAAGAGTGATAAACTCGAAGCTTTCATATTTAAGTGGATGCCAGTTGAACATATACTCATAAGTGAAATAAACCAGACACACATATAAATATCATATAGTCTCCCTAGTATAAGAACTCAAAAGAAGAATTACAAATAGAAAGGTATAACACAATTAAAAGGAAAGCAAGAAGGTGAGACAATGAAGAGAGAGTGAGGAGAACAGCTGGGAAACAGTACAGAGTCAAACCATACAGTTATATGTACAAGATGGATAAGGCAATGATCCTGAGAATCTTCAGAAGATTTTTGAATCTAGCAGTTAATTTGGAAGGATTCTCACCCTGACTAACTATATATGTTGATACCTGTGAACTAAGCAACTGTACTGAAGATGGCAACTTGTAATAGTAGGTTCATGCTTGGAGTGCCTGTCATTCTGGTCTTCTGAATATGTGCTGCTTGTTATGATACACCAGTTGCTACCATGCTGTCTCTTGGGCAGATTTTTTTTTTTTTTTTTTTGGTCTTTTTGAGACAGGGTCTCACTATGCAGTTCAGGCTGTCCTTAAACTCACTTTGTAGCTCAGGCTGGTCTCAAACTCATAACAATCCTCCTGCCTAGCCTACCGAGTGCTGGGATTACAGACCTGCACCACCACGCCCGGCTAGATGTTTTTTAAAAAAGGAGGTGGGGTAGTGAATGAAGGCAGGAGACAGGAAAAGGAGTGTTGCAGGACTGTCCTGTACAATGTTGCATATGGTTAGATTTCTAAACTTATACTAAACATATATAATTGTTTATTCCTATTTTTAAAATATATTTTAACTTTAAATTTTTTTACATTATATTTTGTAGATGCTTAAAGTTTAACATATCAATACTTAATGAAAAAAACTTGTTCCATGTTAAGCCTAACATGTTTGATATTCAGACAGATAGTGGGGTTAAGCTCAACAGCCTAGGCTGTCAGTAATAATAATAAGCTTCTCTTCTGGAAGGTTAACAACCTAAGTTTGCAGACCAAAATTTATAGAAAAAGGAGGGCCGCAATTACAGCCAACATTTTGGCCCTAACCTTTCAAGGTCAATTAAGACTCAGGACATATGAGAATCTATACTGTAACATTATGCAACTCAATTGTGTTCCAAATTTTCTGATCAAGGAGATTATGGGGCCAAAGAGAAAAGTGATCAACAATGTAGGGTGTGCCTAAGGAGAGTCACATGGAAAGAAAACATTCTCTCAGGCTTTTACAGAGAGCAAATTGGTCAAGCAATGGCCGTGACTCATCCACATGGCTGACACAGACAAAAATCTACAAACTGCGGTACAGGGTCTCAGGATAAATACTAAGGGGATTTGACTGACCTCAATTAGATACAAAAGCTGTAATTCTTGTTACATAGGTCTTTTTTTTTTTTTTTTTTTTTTTT
>PVKA01046713.1:0-14759 GCA_004027165.1 Ctenomys sociabilis
ACTCCCTCCCTCCCTCCCTCCCTCCCTCCCTTCCTTCCTTCCCCTTTCCCTTTCTTTCTTTCTTTTTACCTTCTTTCTTTTTCACCTTTACCTTCTCATTCTCACCCCCCTTGTCTGTCTCTGTGTCTGCCTGTCAATCTGTCTGTCTGTCTCTTTCTCTCTCTCTCTTCCCAGCCCCTAGGTAATCTTTTGGGGGAAAAAATTCCCATAATGGCCTTAGTACTTATCTTAGGGTTCTTTAAGCAAAAGCTCATTGGTCTCATTAGGTAAAGCTGATATGTATATGTCTGAAAAAATATTGTATTGAATTTCTTCCAATAATTCTGATGATTACAAATTAAATGATATTACATCTATATTCAGTGTTTAGTTGGTCTTTGGTGATGCTCCAACCTCTATTTAGTTGTAGCACTGAGTTGTTTCTTTCTGTTCTCTCACCTCATTTTACTGTGATCCCTCAAACCTGAAATACTCTTTTGACTTTTACTGGGTTTTTGAATCACCACTGGGGAATTAGGTTACAATTCTCTGAGATGCTGTGAAGGCCTCAGACTTTGCTCAAGTCCATTATAGTTATTTGGGAAAGCTGGCAGATGTAAGCAGTGTGAGCAGCTTGTAAGATGTGGTGTGACTGAGATAAGAAGGAGGGGCAGCTGCAATTATAGTCACTTCACTGTGTTTATAATACTTATAGTCAAATAATAGACAAATGTCTCCTCTATGTAGACAAAAGTGAGGTGCTATGTGTAAGTGAAAAGCACTAGCAGCTGAACTCACAATCCAGGGGAGGCAACAAGAGTAGAGATCATTTTCCTGAAAAGAGGCAAATGTTACCTAACAACACTAGCAGGTATAGAGATATGGATTTATGAGTACTTACCATGTGCTGGGCTTTCTACAAGTGCTTTAGATATGTAGTAGGTAATTAATACTCATAGCAAGCATTTTTTTTTTTTTTTTGGTGAGGAAGAGGGATTTGAAGAAATTGGTAATCTTTTGAACAAACAATTCCAGTAATGATCCAAATTATGTAAGTGGTGATCTGTTGATGTTAGTCACATCAAATAAAGATGATGAGAATAGCAAGGCAAAGAAGAGTGTGGAGTCCTTTCCAAAGAAGGGAGTCATGTGGAGAGCACTCTTGGCCAGGAGGGATCAGCATCCTGTTTACCCACAGTGTCTTCTGTGGTTGCTGTCATTAGAAAATCAATTTGTTAAATTCCAGGTTGTTTTGAGTACCCTAAGGGTGATATGCACTTTAACACAGGCCATTCATTCTTTGATTCTTTCACTCATGCAGTTAGCAGATGCCTTATGGAGCTCTGATTAGTGCCAGTTCTTGTGCTGGGAAGATGTTGGGCAGTATTAGTGTACATATGATGCAATTTCTACCTGTCTGAAGCTCATCAGTTACAAGACAAAGAAACATACCAGAATACTTGTGTATCACTCCTGATTCTTGGAAATGAAAATCCTTTTCTTGGAGGCTTTGTACATTGACTATGAATCCAATACTTAACATTGACTTGAGAGGAATTTACTCCAGGAGAATGTCAAGCAGAGAAGTTTCTATGGAATAAGGCCCACTCTGTGAAGGGCATTTGGTTTGGAGGCTGTTCTAGGTAAACAATTTCTCCGTTAAATGATTTTTTGTACTTGTCTGGTCATTTGTGTGTGAGTCACTGAAAAGCATAGGAAATTGAATTAGCTGTAGACTCTACATTCAGGCATTTGACAGTGGTCAAGTACTGCTCTCCTAACATTTCTTCTTGGGCTTTCCTGGTGATTCTATTGGGCTTCTCTGTGGGATGATGGCTCTGACCTAGTTCTCAGACCCACTGGGTTGGACAAGAGCCTTCCTTCTTCTGGTCCTATTCTTTTCTGTGGTGTTCATTACTGAGATCATTTCTGCCTCAGGCAGTCACATGTGTGTCTCCTCTGCATGGTCAGAGTTTTCCAAATGAACAGAGTACACATCCAGAATGGAGGGTGAAGCCACTTATTTCTTTAATCCTCTTAACCTCTTGTTAGATATGACCATTGTCCTGCTCAGGCAAAGAAAAAAGACAGAAGAGGGATCAGCTAGATTTTCCCCCTGACTTACCAACCCAAAAATGATAGAAAAAGAATTTGACTATAAACCCTAATTTCTCCAAAAAGATAATCGGCTCTTTACAAAAATTCATCTTTTGCTTTCTTTTTTTACTCTTGCATAAGATACCTGGCTGCTAGCTTTTTCTTGCTGTTGCTTCTCTCCCTGTAACTTTGAATTCTGCTGTCACACTTCAGAGTTGGCCTGTCCATAGAGGTGAGCTAAGATTCTAGTGTCTGGTCAGGTTGGCTTTCTGTCTCTCATGCCGCTGTTGGCAATAGAAGCACCTGTCAGAGTGAAGGTTCACCTCACTGTCACCTTAGAAAGTCCACAGAAACTAAATCCAACTGTTTTACCTCATTTTCACCCTTTGCAATTTTAGACATGATGACACAAGGGGAAGAGCATACCAGAGATTTTTCAGAAAGGTCACTAACCACAGCTGGAAAAGAGCAGTGAGATTTGAGGGAGTTTGGTAGCTTGATTGAAAGAGTCTGCGGCACTGACATGTATTACAGCTTTCATTTTAGTGTCATACACTGAGTTATTGGAAAAAGTCATGGATTCATCAATAGAATTTGTTCTTCATGCACTCAATAAATATTTGATGAGTGTCAGCCCAATGGCCACTATTATTCTAGGCATAGGCATTTCAAAGGCAAACCTCAAGAAAAGATTGTATCTTTAATCCTTGGGGAGACTGAGTTTGATTTGAGACACAAGAACTCTTTTCTTAAATACTGTTATGTATATCAGGTGCATAGATAGGTTCAGGGTCATGAGTAGTGCATATCTATATATAGCCATAAGATTTGTTTGTTTCTAAATCATGTTTTATTAGGGTGGATGATATCAGTCTTGCTTCTCATCAACTAAATTAAAGGAAGCTTTAGAAAAGTTCATTGTAAGCCAGCCTTACTTGCCTTTCCTCTTGTATTCTTATATAGTTGGAGTCTTTACCTTCTGAATTGGCAAGGAACCGTTTGCATACTTTCCTCAAAATCAGTTATCTAATTCATTTGTGCTAGCTTATACCAGTTGCTAAGAGAACCAGCTGTAGTTATCCCTTTCAGTTTCCTCATTTGTTTGCTCTTTTTCAAAATAGGCTCAAGGCTTGAGGATGCATTTTGCTCCTTCTCTTTGTCATTTTTATAGCACTGTCCTCTGACCTTTGTTGTAGAGTTTTGGTGCAGTTATAACCTAAGCATCTACCGAAATTCTTACCCAAGAGAGAATATGTGATTAAGGTAGTTACAGTTTTGTGTTTACAGAACTGCACTTAGGAGCACTAATAATGGGTAGTGATATTTAACAGTTGACAAACTTTTGTAACTAATGGGTTTTTATTTTAGTCAGTAAGAGCAAATAGCAGATATTAAATTGGGAGTCTGTATTTAAGTTAGTTACCCTAAGCTCTATCTGATCATCTCTCCTTGATGTCCATAGGGTCTTCAGGTAGACTAGTTCACCCCAGTTACCTGTTGCACCCTTTCTAGATCAAGAGAAAGAGAGAGGATGCTCTCATAGATCTGGGTATTGCAAAGTGTCTTAGCTTACCAGGTCCAGATCTAGGAAGTTTGAACTCGTCCAGATGTGCCTAGCTTGGGTCTGACTGCTGTGCTCAGCTGCTTCCTGCTGTAGCCTGTGAAAGTGAACCTGCTTTGCCCCTCTGGAAAGATGTTGAGCTCCTGGATCAGCTGGGTGGTTCTGGCCCCTAGCCTCTCTGCAAGGACTTCAGCAGCAGAGTTTCACACCAGGCCTGTCTGATAGAGGGGGTTCCCATGAGTGTGTGCATGGTTCCACACACAAGCTTTGCCTGGACTGGGGCTGGAGGGTTCTAGTAAGCACCCCAGAAGGTCTTACACACACACACAGGGCCTGGGCTGGGGCTTTAGGGGATCTGGCGAGTCTGGGGGAAGTTCTCACACACATGCCAGGTCTGGGGTCAGGCTAGAGGAGGCTGTTTGCTGTTTTTCAGAGTTCTGGGTTTATTTGTGAACTGAAACTATTAATAATGTTCAAATGAGCTAAAATGTAATACCTTATCAGATACCATTTTTCTTTGGAGCATTATCTTATCAAAGTCTTTAGAGAAAATTCCACAAATGCAGAAACAGCATCAGTGCTCATTAACACAGATCACACAGGCTGTATTGTTTGGTGCTCCAGGGAACTCATGTGAGGAGGCCTGTGTGAAGCCTTCAGCTGACAGCTAATGGTTGCCATCTAAGCAACCTCTGTGTTCCTCGGGTGAGTTTCCTGGTCTGGTAGAACAGAGCTGTCTGGTAGCAGAAATCTTCAGTGGAAACACTTGGGCCTACCTCTGCGCTGTGACTGAAACCCAAGTTCCTCAGAAAGCTGACTGAGCTGTAGGAGACTATGAGAAACTTCCCAGAAGGACAAGCACTGAGGCAGAGCAACAAAAGTACACATACTGTGGGAGAAAGAAGCAGGAAGAAGGAAGCGCCTCAAAGACCTGGCCCCCCAAAGCTCTCTCCTTCGCGCTCAGCTCTGCTTGTTCTCCGGGGAGCACCAGAAAACTAGAGCAGAGAGCTGTGCTTTTTCCTCTCCTGTCTACCTGCATCTGGAGACTCCTTGTCAAGAGGTAGTGGGCCCTTCTTTGGCTGGATGGTGGTTCCTCCTTTATGGATTTCTTTATGTCAGAATCCTAAACATTTTTATTTAAATGGAAAATATTTAGAAATTTTAATAAATTGCATTTACTAACATAGGATTATTATGTCTATTATCCTAAATCAAAACTCCACAGCATCTTCATATTCCTTGTACCTTTGTCTGCCATCAGGCTGACCCTGGCTGTCTGTAGAGCATCTAAGAATGAGACTCAAGGGTGTCAGTCTCTGAAGGAGATGGTGCACGCTCCTCAGCGTAAAACACATTTTATGTGTTTGGTATAAAGTCTCACTGTGCAGCTCAGACATGTAGTGATCCTCCTGTTTTAGCCTCCCCCAGAGCTGGGATCACAGGTATGCCCCACCACAGCTGGGGATTGAACCCAGGTTCTTGTGCTTGCCTAGGCAGGTGTAGACCACTGAGCTATCTCCGTGGCCCTCATTTCACTTTCATGACCCTTAATTTATTTAATAGATAATTGTTTAATTGGAATTAACAACATATTATGTGGTTACCACTTAGGATAAGTTAAGGGATGGGAGAAGGAGCTGAGGAGGAGGCCCATGAAGTGCTTTAGTGTAATTTCAAGTGGATCCAAAGTCTATGCTCAAAACCTAGGGCAACTGTGAGAAAAATTAAAGAAGCATAAAGGAAATTTGGGGGTGATCAAAGTATTTTCTTTCTTGATTGTGTTGATAGATATACACATGAACAAGCTTGTGCAAAGATTATGAACTCCAGATTTTAAATGGAAGCAGTTTATTTTATGTAAATCAGATATCAATAAAATGAATTTGAATACACAGTGTGAGTACTCACTAATCATATAAATATTGATTCAAAAGACCATGTTCTCCACAAAACAAATGATTTTTGTATTTAACTATTTTACACATATATGTATATACATACAGTCATTATGTATACTCTAAGATAGCACGATAGGGAAAAAATAGAAAGAATTAGTAAAAATTTAAGTGAGAAGCCACAAAAGTCAGAGCCAACTCAATAGAAATTTACATGAAGTACAAGATTGAAAATAAATCTATGTTGCCAATAGCAGAAGACATAAAACACATAGCACAGAAGGACCTCAATAAAAGGTGGAGAAGGAGGCTTAACAGAGAGGGAAGAAGCCTAAGCAGGCTTTCCAGGCAGGTGCTTAGACCACTGAGCTATCTTTCTGGCCCAACTTGTGCTGTTCTTAACTCTAATTTCAAGTAGAGACAGAGAAGCAAGTACATGCTTCTTTCAGGGTGGGTGGGTACAGACCATTCTAAATCACATTTTAGCAAACACCTGTCTCCACACTTTCTGCAAATGCATGCTTTTCCAGATCTCAGGAGCCCTCATTTTTAAAAATGATAGACATCAAAGCCGGGCGTGGTGGCGCATGCTTGTAATCCCAGCACTCGGGAGGCTGAGGCAGGAGGATTGTTGTGAGTTCGAGACCAGCCTGAGCTACAAAGTGAGCTTAAAGCCAGCCTGAACTGCATAGTGAGACCCTGTCTCAAAAAAAAAAAAAAAAAAAAAAAAAAATGATAGACATCAAATAAGTGAGAACAACCAAGGTTGAGGAGTGAAAAGGCCTTGGGGGCTGGTGTGTGTGTGACAGGCTGCTCATGACTCCAGATCTGGCTAGCAGGCTGCTGGGTGGTGCCCTTCCTCTGACCCTCCTTTGCTTATTCAGTAAACACAAGAGGCTCTTCCTCTAGGTGACTTTTGATATCTGTGTGACACTAGACAATAATTTTCCTCATTTTCTTCATCTGCAAACAAGAAAAATTCTTCCTCAGAAGATGTTGAGTGAGATAGCTCAGTGGATTAAGTGCTTGCCCAGACAAGCGCAGGGACCAGGTTTCAGTCCCTGGTACCACATGCCATGCTGGCCCTGCCCCTGGGCCCACTGAGCCAGCCACCGAGTCCAGGTGTGGTGGCACACACCTGGAATTCCAGAGCTGGGGAGACTGAAATCAGGAGGATCACTACAAGTCTGGGCTGCACAGTGAGACCCTGTATGAAATACATTTTAAAAAAATAAAAGAGAAGCAGTTGAGAGACTTATAGGAGAAGCCACCTGAGAAGCATGAAGCATGAGGTCAAGCTCAGGAGAAGGGCAGTGTCTGTTGGCTACTGCAATAACCTCGCAGGTTTCTATAACTCTTTATGTGGTGAGTGGGTGCACCATAAATCATGGCATGATGTCAACATATGACACACACGTTTGTGTGTCTTAGCCTCTGTTTTTTTTCAACTCATAAAAATCCAGTTTTATGGCTGGCCAAAAGGCTCAATGGGTTAAAGCACGTGCAAGCAGGCTCAGGGTTTTGATCTGAGGCTCTTGGGAGGCTGTAAACAGGTGGGCCACTATGAGTCTGATCTAGTAGTGAGACTCTGAATATCCTGTAGGCTCTTCCCTGAAATACAACACAACAACAACAACAACAACACCCCCCAACAAATCCAGTTTCAAGTGGGCTGTGAAACTCATGGTGCTTCAGCCTCAGCCTCTCCCATGCTGGACATGAGCCGTACGGATGGCAAAATCTGGGATTTTGACACATTATTTTTCTTTTGCTCATTTGAGTTCTTTGTTTTAGTTCTTAGAACATAATATTTCTTTCACATTTTCATGTTTTTCTTTATTTTTTTTATTAATACCAGAGATCAAACTTGGGACCTTGTACTTCCCAGGTAGATGCTTATGCTGCTGAGCTATAATCCCAGCCCCGTATTTTTATGTTTAAAAACATCAGGAAAACTAAATCAATCACTAATTGCAAAAGGTCATCCCCAATGAAAACAAAGTGATGCTTGTAGCTTTGTCATCAGCTTGCGCAGCTGGCCCGTCCTGAGCTCATCCTAGGCCCAGCAACCCAAGTTGTGGACCCAGCCTGAGAAGAACCCAGCGAGCTGCCCACTGCATAGAGCCAGTTCCACAGAGGAGGCACTCGGTGCTGTGGAGTCCCTCTCTGAAGGGGTGGCCTCCCCTGGCTCTGCTTTGAGTGCACACTGCAGGTGGCCTGGTCCTGATGGGACCTGTGCCGTGGATGCTTTATCACATGTCTCAGGACACCCTGCCATGTTGGCCATCCTTCTGCTCCTGCTGGCTTGCTCCTGGGGATTCCTATTTGGTTTGGTGATGAACTTGGAAATTGTTTTTATGTTTATTTATTTTTTGTTCTTTCTTTCTCTTGTTTTGAGGGGAGTAGGGGTCTTCAGCTAGTGAAATGTTGTCTCAGAGCAGGTGGGCCCTGCCTGGGAAGGAGGCACCTGATGAAGAAGGACACCAGTGACTTTTTCCATCCTTACTTCCATGTGTATAGCAACTCTTAGACCCTCCAAATCTTTTCCCTTTCTGGAAAGTAGCACACTACTGACGCTTTCAGAACAAGGAGGCAAAATCCTGAGGTTGCTCTTCAGTGCTTCTGTCTCAGGGTGAACAGGCCTATGTGAACTGCACCAGGGATATTTTTGAAGAAACACAGATTGTTACTTTTAAAAAGGTTTCCAGGCAGTTAACATCATCAGAAAAGAAGGTGTTCTGATTGTAGTGAAATTGCATTGTCAGCTTTTCATCAGTCTAAAAAGCAGTTAGATTAAATTCACAGATCGATTTGGCAGAGGTGAATGGTGCAGAAGCTAGAAGAGCAACACCAGCAGACTTTAGGTGCAGGAAGAAACAAAATCAGAACACAGTAACCTTTCTCTAAGAAGAAAGTGACAGCACTGTTTTTCTAAGCACTCTTCAGTGGTTCTTTTGGTAAGAGAAAGCAATTCTGATCTAATATTTTGAACATGCAGAACTCTGGTCTTACTCTAGAGTTATTATGCCTTTGAGCCTCTTTCTTTTCATTTAAATTGGGACTGAGGTGAGCCTCAAATACACTTCCTCCTCAAGACACAATACAGCCTGGCATCTCCATAACTGTCAGGCATGGGGTCTGGGCCTCACACAAAGTAGTCAGGAAACCTGAGTTTAAACACAGCCACCAGAGTAGGATGATGCACGTGGCTGAAGAGGGAGTGACCTGCTTGGAGGAGGAGCTCAGACAGGAGGCCACAATGGTAGATCAGTGGACTCTGAGAGGAAGGCTCTCAGCATTAAAGGCTAGAGACCAGGAGCTGAGGACTAAGAAATGCAGTGCAGCCAGGTGGCTCTTTCTTGAACGCATCACTGTGTCAGTGAAAAGGATGCTACGAGACAGAAAAAGCCAGCAGTGACCAGGTGTAGAAGCTCTTATTTCACAACTTTTAAACTCCTAGCAGCAAAGTTGACACATACAATAGCTCTACTCTGGAAACATGGACATAAAACTTACAGAATGCATCATTTGTTTTCCATATATCTCTTAAGCATCAACATGATTTTTGCCCCTTCTTGGCTTCCCTGAGGGAGGCTGATTCTATTTTTCAGGAGGTGGAAAGCCAGGGCAGAATGTCTTCTGTTGGGAAAGAGCAGGATGGAGAGCAACAGGAGGCCAGGTGTGGGGGGGTGACTTCTCTCTGAAGAGCAGCCCTGTGGATGGGCCCACAAGACATCGTGCCATGAGAAGTAGCCATGCTCAAAAAGACAGACACTGTGCGACGCCACTCCCATGTAATTCTAAGGATCACTGACCTAGAATTTAGGAGTAGGGTAGTAGTTACCAGAGACTGAAAACTTGGGAGGAGGGTAGAAGACATCTGGTATTCTCTTGTGCAGAGCAGTGGTTATAGAACATGCATTGTATATTTCAAAACATCTGGAAGATAGATTTTGTTTTTATGTATTTAGTACAGAGTCTACAGGGTCTCACTACATAGATTGGACTCACAGTGATCCTCCTGTCTACTGCCTCCCAAGTGCTGGGATTACAGATGTGTGCCACCACTCTGTCTCAATTGCTGTCTCAATGTACCCCAGGGATGGGGCTGACACAGCTTGTGCTGCCAGAGATCGAACTTTGGTCCCTGCACTCTGCCTAAGCAGGCACTTTAGACTGCTGACCTATCTGGCTGGCATAGGAAGATAGAATTTTAAATGTTTTCACCATGAAGAAATAATAAAGATGTGCAAATTACCCTGCTTTGATGGTTATACAGTGTGTGCTTGTATCAAAATGTCATATGGTATCTCATAGATATGTACAGCATTTATGTATCCATTAAAAATGTTTAAGGAACTTTTAGAAAGTTATGCTGCTCTTAAGGAAAAACTATTTAATAGTGCTAAAGAGGTTGGGAACTACAGATCCATACACGGGAGAGACCTTGGAGGAGTATTCTTATTCCTGACTCCTCCCTTCTCTCATTGTCTCAAGCTGCTTTGGGTTGAGCAATTTTTCCCACCTTGCCCTTCAATGTGTGTGTATGTGTGTGTGTGTCTTTTGCCTTGGAGCTAGCCAACTGTGCACTGAACCTACCCAATGCAGGAGCCAAGTAAACTTCTCCTTCTCACATCCTGTGTCTCAGGTTGGGAAAGTGATGGAAAAATGATCAATAGAGGAACTGGGCCTCAGGGACAATTCAGTGCCAAGCCCAGCACAAGGGCTGCCTGAGGCCAGTCAGAGCTGGCCAGGACTGGAACCCCGTCCACCTCTTCCTCTAGCTTTCCTCTAAAGGTGCAGACTCATCTTTTGCAACCTTGCTCCCTATTTTGTAAATGTTAGACTGAATTTTAGTTTCAAATACCTGAATAAAAAACAAGAGAAGGAAGACCCACCTTTTGAATTTCTATAGGGCATGGTTATTCAAGTCAGACTGCAATAGATGGTGTGTCCCTGGGATTCCAGGCACTTCCTTTCCATAACTGGAGGATGACTTAATGTGATTACATTTTGGTGAAAAGCTCTTCTTTAGTAAATATCAAAGGTGCATTATGTTAAAAAAAACAAACCCTGATCTATTATCCATCATAGTCTAGCTTCTCTAAGAAGAACACAGCAGAATTTTAGTGGGCTGGAGAAATCCCTCTCAGCAGAAGGGATTCCTAAGTACTCAGTATTGATGACTGTGACAGTCCAAGAGATTTCCCAGGCGCAGAGTTTATTAATGACACCAGGGATGATCCCTGTTAAAATTTGACAGAAATTTGTGTTCTGCTCTCTAAAAGTGGATGTATTCTGTAGAGCAGGTTGCATCTGGCATCTGAAGCTATTGAGCGCTTCAGATTGGGAGGGCACAGAGACGGGTTAGAGGCTCCTCCAGAGGAGGTCCCCATCTCGCTGGCCCACCAGGCCAGTCGTGCTGCCAAGCGCAGCGTGCTTTGTGACCTTCTACCGCATTTCATTCCAGCCAGTGTTTTTTTTCTCCCTGACTTAGATTTGTCAGAGCAGTATTTTGATTCTTTTATTGTAATTTATTCAAAGAACAAACTCTTGGGTTCTAAAAATCAACTACCTTATTTTAAGTGATTAACTTTAGCCTACATATATGCTTTTCATCAGAACTTTACTTACTCCTTCACTCATTTATTTAACAGTGTATGTGGTATGACTGTGACTTCTTAAATGCGCCATGTCATCTCTTTCCTTCTTTCTTCTCCTCACTCCCACTCTTTCCAATAACACATGCACCTCTGAGAATAGCCTGTACTTTGGCCTAAAAGTTCAGACAATTAACATTTTTATTTTTTCTACATTTTATTAGGAAATATTGAGTATACACATTGGACTAATAGTACTGCATAAGAATGTTTTAATATTCCTCAGCTTTGGATTTTGTATTTAAAATTGGTTAAAATGGGATTGCTAGAATGTGACATTTACAGCATTTGCCTTTCAGTTTGTTGAGCTCTCTATTTCAGTTATTATTCAATCAATTTTTATAAATATTCCATGGACACTTGAAAGGAATGCATACTTTTTGAAAAGTGCACCAGTCAGTAGATACTGATTAAATCTTACTGTGTCCTTCAAATTATTGATATTTTTATTTGCTTCTTAGTTTTTGCAACTTATCTATTTTTGTGTAGCTTTTGTTATTTTAATGATTCAAATAACCTCATAATAATATGTCAAACTCAAAAAGAATTTTAAGTTGATTTTTTAAGTTGTTAAAAGATAAGAAACAAAACCATTTTCAAGTTAGAGAGTTATTAATACATCTAGAAAATAAAGAAATGAAGGCCGCTTTTGCTTTATGTTTTGCCTCCTTTCTGTTTGATTCTAGGATATGGTAATTTTTTTTTAGGATATGGTAATTTTGGATCTAAAACATTACCTATGAAATATATATATATATATATATATATATATATATATATATGTGTGTGTGTGTGTGTGTGTGTGTGTGTGTGTGTGTGTGATGAAACTGTGTGGTTACTGTGTGTAGTAAGCGCACCCTTCCCCACGCACACCGCACAGAAGCACCCTGGGGTAGCAGAGCAGGACTGTGAAGAAGATCATGCAGCTGAAGTTGAACAGTGAGCTTCACAGTCAGTTGAAAGATAGTCTTCCACAGCCTTGAGGCATTCTTGACAAAACACGAACTTGTTTGTGGCTACTTTTAAAATGGAAAGTTTAACATTTATTTGTTACATAGAAATTTAAAGATGCCTTTACTAATGTCCAATTCATATATCACAAATTTGTCCTTTGTTAGGTTTATTTATTTATTTTGTACAGAGTCTCAGCCCACATTCACAGCGTTCCTCCTGCTTTCTGCCTCCCTAGTGCTGGGATTACAGGCACACGTCACCATGCCCAGACTCCATAGCAGGCTCATCGCACCTGAGGACGGGGTTGGCGTGGCATGCAGAACCAGGGAAGGAAACCTTGTCCTTCTGCTTACCTAAGTAAGCACTTAATCCGCTGAGCTATACTGCCAGCCCTAAATTTGTCCTATGGAAATGTACAATTAAGCATTTTACTCAAACAGCTGTGCAGCCACGATTGCTATTTAATCTTAGCTCATCTCATCTTGCTCAAGAGAGCTTTAACTCTGTGGTGAAGCAGGTGCTCCTCCTTCCCCCAACATCCAACCCCTGGCAGCCACCAGCCCACTCTTTGTATGGATTTTCCTGTTCTTGACATTTCATATAAATGGAATTGTACACTATGTATTCATTTATAATGGGCTTTGTTCACTTAGCCTACATATTTTAGGTTCATCCGCTTTGTAGCATGTACCAGTACTTCATTCCCTTTATTTTATTTTATTTTATTTTATTTTGTTGAGAAACAAATAGCAATCAGACAGATTCAAAACTGATTAATAGGACAGTTTCATTAATTAATACATTGCACATTATTATCTTCTTAGTGGTTATCCATAGTGCAAGATGCAGACAGGATATCCTGTCCAAACACTATTAGTACAAATCTTTCTTCTCATTGAATTAAGTGAAAGTAGCTGTATATCTGTCCTAACAATTCTATACATACAGATATAAAATGGTCCTTCCTCTGTATTCCTTTTTTGTTTAGTCCTCTCAGAAATGGGTATTCCATTGGCATGTAAATACTATATGTGAGTGAATTCAGCAAAACAATCCAGCACAGTTCAGCAGTCCACAATAGTAGTGGGTTATCCACAGATTTGACTTGAGTGTTTCACATCTCAGCATATTAATATGGCTTTATTTTATACACCTCATTTTTATACTTTTCTGCTGGATGGTTAAGACCAAGATAAAGCAAGACTTATATAACAAGAAATGTAACTTTTGTATCTGATAAGGTCAGTCAAGTCCCCTCAGGATTTATCCTGTAACCCTGTACGTCAGTTTGCAGGTCCTTGTCAGTGTCAGCCATGTGGATGAGACACGGCCATTGCTTGACCAATTTGCTTGCTGTGAAAGCCTGAGAGTTTGTTTTCTTTCCATGTGACTCTCCATAGCTTCATTCCTTTTTAAGGAATAATAATACTTCCTTGAATGCATATAATATTTTTTTATCTAGTCATCAGTTGTTAGTGAAATTTTAAGTGGCCAAATAATAACTGACTACATATGACTGCTGATAGTTCTTTTCATCTGATTTTTCCAAGAATCAAGCAGTCATTTGAGAGGGGAAACATTGCTGGTGTCATTTACAGTGGAATTATCTTTTAAGTTTCCCTGAAAGCACTCAAACATGCACAGCTTTGTTGCTTTACCCTATAATTGCATATATTCCAGAGTTAATCTTTTAAAAATAGTATACTACTGCTGCTGGAGGATGTCAAGTGGCAAAGTGGCGACTCCCCTTTCCTCTGTAAGTGTGGGTTAATTTTGTTTATTGAAAAATCAATATAAATATGTTAAATATTATACCCTTTCCAGGATGCATCAAATGGTCCTGGAAAATTTTAATGTATTCCATGGTCATAAGCTTTCTCCTACATGATAATCAGTAATCAAGCCTTTATGAAATATAAATGGAGATTTGTTCTGATAGATAATTGACTTTCTCCCTCTCACTGTGATATTGTTGCTTTATTCTTATCATCAAGTGAGTTTCACTTTTCTTTTATGCTGGCTTCGGGTGCTATTATAACTTATAGAATGGAAACTGAGTCTTCAAGAAAGTTGGATCATTTTGGAGTCTTATGGACAGAAGCATACCAAGGAATACTTGTCAGTGTATTATCCTTATTGACACTGTTGAGTCAGCCCCAAGACACATACCATACTTTTAAGCTACTTTGCCTAAAGTAGATGATTTCACGAAAGCAAACTGATGACAAAAGACTCATGAAAACAAGAATTAGTTACACAGAGCCAAATGAAGTGCTAAACATGGACCCATGTAGCTTTTCATCCTAAAATATTGCTGGCATTATTTGTAATGCTCTATTATGATGAAAAATGAAGAAGCTTTGTGTTGGGAGCCAGATCAGAATGGCGCCGACTCCTCCTCCCCCCGCCCTTCGTGTTTCTAAGATGGCGCCCATATCCTGTTTCCTGAGTCTTGCTGTTGAGCCTAACTTTACCTTGTTTGGGTATGATCTGCCACTGCTCTCCGGGGGGCCTATCATTTGTATCCGCGTAGCGCCCTCCGATTGGGTTATAAACAATATAAAGACTGCTGTATAGGGAAGTTGGACATGCTTGCACGATAGGAGCCGCGGA
>PVKA01046714.1:0-14749 GCA_004027165.1 Ctenomys sociabilis
GCTGCCAGCACCCTCCCTGCTGTGCTTGGAATCTGTAATCTTCAGTATGTGTTTGTCACACAGAATAATGCCACCAGTAGGTCATCCCCTGTCACCATGAACAAAGAAGAAAAAAACAAATGAAAAGCAGCCTGCTTCCCAATGCCCTGCCGCCCCAAGCCACAGTGACACACCTGGTGGTTTTGGGGTCAGCCCGTGCAGTAAGTCACCGGAGTCAGGTGAGGTGGGTAGTGGCTCTCGCTCGTGACCATACAAGTGTCTCCCTCTTCACTCCACGTAAGGCCAAGGCACGTTAGCTGTAGGACAGCGGGAGCTGGAACAAGACCAGGAGCCCAGCAACCCTGAGTACCCCACTACCTGGAGGTGGCCCAGGGGCCTGGGGGAGTTCCACAGACAGTGGGCTCCTTTGTTTTCTTACACAAAAGGAGCGCCTCATTTGACACCTTGCCTCTTAGCTCCTTCCTTCTTTCTCTCCCCCTCACCTCTCTCTCTCTTCCCCCTCCCTTCACAGTGCTGGGAGGGGACCGAGGGCCCCATGCCTGCAGAGCGCATGCTCCACTACGTACTGAGCTGCATCCCAGCCCCTATAACCTGCCTTTTATTGCTTTTTTCTGTTTTGATACTGGGGATAGAACCCAGGGCCTTTGTGAGCCACATGTCCAACCCTATTTTAATTTCTTTTGAGACGAGTCTTGCTAAGTTGCCCAGAGTGGGCTCAAACTTGTGATCCTCCTGCCTCAGCTTCCCAGAGCCTGGGATTACAGGTGTGCTCTACCAGGTCTAGTTGTAAACTACCTTGAAATAAACAGACCATAGTGGAATGGAGTGACACACACTAGCATCTCAGGCCTCTGGGAAGGTGGGGCAGGAGGGTCAAAATTCAATTCAGGTAGTGAGATCCTGTCTCGCTAGGCTGGGGGTGTAGCTCAGTGAGAAGGTCTTGGATTCAATCTCTAAGACTGGGGAAAAAATTGGAACAAAAGTTGCACAAAGCAAAGCCACATCCAGATCATGTCCTCCTTATATAAGGGGGCTGTCCAGAGAGTTAAAAAAGAATTCTAGCCGCAGCCACCATTTTGCTTTAAAGACTGATGATGCCCTGAAGACTGGGAGGGTGTCTGGGAGGCGGGCGGGGGGACAGTGCTCCAGCTCTCTGTGCCTCAGAAAGCCCCACCCCCAACCCCGTGCAGTAGGAGAGGCACAGCCCTGAGCGCGCGCTGCCCCCCAGCCTGAGAGAGGCCTTGCCTAGGCCCAATGTCTTTTTCATTTGACCCTAGATATTGGCCAGCCACTAATATCTGTTTCAAAGGTCGAGGTCAACCAGGAGGCCGGGAATGAGACCTAGAAACCGACTGCATGCAAGCGTGGACCCGGCTGGCCTTCGGCAAGGGAACTTTGGGGAGGCCCCTGTCGTTTCAGCAGGGGCCCTTTATGGTGCACCTATCTGGGCAGGGTGTCACCATCCTTCCAGCACAAGGCGCAGGGTCACCCAGGTCACAGAGGAGACGCCCCTGTGGCACAGGAGGCAGCTGAGACTCAGAGAGATAAAGTGACTTCACCAACGGCACACAGCCTGTAAGAAGCCAAGTCTGGTCTAGGTCCCAGCTGTTTTCAGTACCAAGCTTAAGCCCTAAACTGCAGCAGCTACTCAGTAAAATGCCGCTCTGGGGCTGCGCGGGGTGGGGACTTTAGCCCCATTTCTGGAGGCAGGGCGCTGGGTGGGGCAGGCTCAGGGGAGCTGGAGACCTGCTGGGGTCCTCCAGGTGAGCACCCTGCTCAGTTTCGGTTCCAGGTCCCGGCTTGCTCACCAGCCCCGCCCTGTGAGCTGCGAGCGAGGGAGGGGTCCAGGCCGCTCCCGGGCGGGCCAGGGCGGAGTGGTGGCCGGCGCCTCTCCCAGCTCCTGCGCTCTGCTCCCCTGTCCTCCTCCTGGCCCAGCCTGGGGTCGCCAGTGGGGCCTGAGGCTAGAACTACTTCCACTCTCCTCCCGCCAGCCCCATGGACCAGATTCCTGCCCCTTTCCGCGGCGGAATGGTCACAGGCAATATGGCCCAATCTCAGGCTTAACTCCAGGGCTGAGCAAACAGGACTCAGCCTGGCGCTGCCTGTCCCATTGGGGCCCACCCCAGAGCAAGGGGGGAGGGAACCACACTGCCCCACAGCAGAGCCAGGAAAGCAAGCACCTGCTTGACCCTTCCCAGTAGGAAACCCAGGGCTGACTCAGGGGATGGTTCTAGACCCGGAGGGGGAAGAGAAAGAAAAGAAGGGGCGCTGTGCTAGGTGGAGAGACAACAGCTGGCCTGGCTTTGCAGGGCGTCGCAGGTGCCAAGTGTCCCAGGCGTGTGGCACTGCAACCTCCAGCCTCCTCTCCATCATGGGCCCCGCTCCCTCATGGACCCAGCCCACTCCCCCCCCCCCCGTGTCTTCTACTGGGGTAGAAGTGAGACAAAACCCAGCGTGAGGTGCCGTCCCTGGCACAAGCTCACATGACCCAGGAGGGCTCTTCCAAGCCAGGCTCAGAATTTGGATCCCCCTCAGGAATCAGTCTGAAGGTGCGCGCGTGCGTGCACACACACACACACACACACACACACACACACTCAGCCCTTTCTTTATGTGACAGTCTGAGCTTGGGAACATGTATTTCCAAAGTAAGTTCTAGACATTTACCTAGGCAATTTGCACAAGGGATTCTGTGGCCAGGTGGATTTGGAATCACAGGATTTAGAGATTAACGAATGTGAATCCAGTTTCTCTAGAGAAGGCCTTTCTAGCTGGTGTGTGTTGTGAACCCCAAAGCATCTGCCGGCCCCACATTTATCGGACCTCAGAATATTTTTTTATACTGGGACATTTTGCTGTTGGTCTACAGGGCTACCGAGCACCGTTTGAAAAATGCTAGGTGTGACAAAGGTACTCTAGAAAAAGAACATCCAGCTTAGCAGTGATTTTTCATAGTGCAACATACTTCCATGGGTGGAGGGCCTGTGCTGTGACTGCCTCTGCAGGCTGCATGTCAGCATGTTCTCAAAAGGGTTCTTGAGATGTAAATTACTACAGAAGGAAGGAAATGCTCTGGGTGTGACAGCGCATATCTGTAGTCAAAGTTACTCAGGAGGCTGAGGCAGGAGGATTGCAAATTCAAGGCTAGCCTGGGCAAGAGAGTGAAACCCTGTCTCAAAAAAAAAAAAAAAAAAAAAAAATCATAAAGAACTGGGAGAATGTAGTTCAGGTGAAGACTTGGATTAAATCCCCAGTACAAAAACAAAACTTCTAGTAGGGAAGAAGATTATGTAGGACACTTGGGAAACACTAGTTTCCCTGAACCTAACAAGCCATGGGTCCCCCAGAAGCTGGGTGGTACCAAGCCAAATGGCTCAGACAAGGACCGTTCTTTAGATGTCAGGCTGTGCTGAGAAAGCCCAGGACCTCAGGCATTGGATTTTCTCCCAGGGTTTTGGGGAGGTCTGCACACAACCAGGGGTTTGGGGATGGGGACACCAGTCCTGGGGTGCCCAGGGAGCTGGGGAGAGATTCTCAAAAGTAGCAGACACAGGCTATCAAGCCCTCTCAGAGGCTTGCCACATTTTGCTGGCTTTGGCCCAAGCTCTGGTCCTGACAGAACCACAATAAAACCTTTCTGCCCACTGGCAGGAAACAGAATATTCACTGTCACTCAGGGTCACATTTTGGTTTTATTTACCCCCTGAGAAACAGGGCAAGATAAAGGTCAGTACGTGAACTAGGAAGTCAGGTAACTCTGAGTGCAGATTCCAATTCAAACTATTTCCAGCCTCTAGGAAAACTGACTTTCTGTGAGCCTCAGTTTTCTCATCTGTAAAATAGGGACAAGCAGGGTGCTTGCTGCAATGGGCTACTGGGAGAGGCTCATGCGAGACCAGGCCTGTGAGCTCTGCACCTGGCGGAGGTAATTGCCTGCCACCTGAGCTCACTCTTCATAAGGGGTGTTTATTGTCAACAAAACCTCGGGCTATTTTCAGCCTTTCTCTGAGAAAGTCAGTACAGCATTGGGATTTCTCATCTACCAAGTCTATTTTTTTTTTTTTTCCTGGATATCATCAGGCATTAATTAGAACAATGAGCTGGAGAAATAAAACCATAGGTAGCTGCAAGTTCTTTTGAGTCAGGCTGCTGTTAAATCGCTCGTGTAGGACTCCCAACTTGCCATCCTCCTGCCTCAGCCTCCTGAGTACATAGCTGGGATTGCAGGCATGCACTACTGTGCCTGGCTATTTTATTATTATTATTTTTGTTGTTGTTGCAGTGCCGGGGATTGAGCCCAGGTCCTTGTGCAGTAAGCAAGCACTCTGTCCCTGAGAGACACCCCAGTTCCACTGCCAGCTATTCCTATAGAACGGTAATGGTGAACCTTTTAGAGTTTTCAATGGTGCAAACAGCCTGTTGCGGCTGTCCTGCCCTTTCCTCACCTGTTTAACTCCAGTTGCTTTTGCCTCCTGGCCCCAGTGGTGTGTTCGCCCCAGTTCAGCCCAGACCCTCAGAGGATGCCTCTGGTGAGTGTACCTCTGTGTCACCATCATCCCTTGAAGGCCAGGGCCACTCCCGTGGGACTCCTGGCCCCAGACATTCAGGACAGATTGGCTGAATTTTTTTCTTTGTGGGCCACATTCTCCCTCACAGAATCCTGCACATCCAGCGTGTCCTTGTTTGATCTCTCTGCAACCTTGAGAAGTGGCCAGGGCTTGGAGTGCTGTGCCCATTTGACAGAGGAGGGAACTGAGTGTCCCTCAACAGCTGGATGGCCACGACATGGGACTCGGACCCGGACCCCAACAGTTCTTCTACCACACTCCACACCTGGGCTCACCTGGGCACCACGTCCTTGGCCTCTCCTGTTTCCATCTGGCCTGGCCTGGACAGTAAGATAAGAGACTCGGACGCAGTGAGAGGTCCTTTGGGGCCTTGTGGGTGAGGCTATGCCTCAGTTTACACACAAGAGGACCAGGGCACAGGAGTGCCACAGCCAGCTCTTGACGACACCTCAAAGTGTATTCATGAAGTTGCATATAAGATGCCAGGCGCCCTCTGCATGGGGCCACTGTCCCCAGTGCTGAAATGCAGCAGCACGCTTGAGACTCAGTCCTTGTTCTCCACCAGCTGCCACCCCTCAGGGGAGGGAGAGAGAGACACTGGCATTTCAGAGGGAGCATGTCTCATGAAGATGCCTTTCCAAGAAAGAAAAAGGGCCAGGGAATGACTGACGGCGATGATCAGGAAAGGTCTCTGGGAGGGCGACCGTTAAGCTGAAAGGTGCATAATGGGAAGGAGGGAGCTATGGGATGTTCTTCGGGAGAGTGTTCCAGAGAAAGGAGACAAGAATGCAGGAGGCACAGGCAGAGGCTCAAGGGCCTGGTGCACAGTGAGCGTGAGCGAGGCTGGCGGTGGGGGTTGGTGACGGAGGAGGCCTGAGCGAAGGCAGCTTCAAACCTTGGTGAGAAGAGTGGCTTTTCTTCCTGATGTGTTGAGAAGCCAGGGGAAAGTTCTGAGCCAGGCAATCCTGCGATCTGACTCACATTCCTAAGATGCCACTCTGCAGGCTGTGTGTAGAAGGACAGTGTGGGGCAAGGGTGGACAGCACCACAGGTCAAAAGGGACTGGGGACACGGGTAGGGCCGGAGGCAGGGTGAGAAGCGGGCGCATGTGGGGGCTGCACTTGGACATCAGGCCCAGGAGCCGCAGAGGGCCAGGAGGCAGGCAGTGGAGGCCGGGGGTGGGTTGACTTTTGCACTGGAGCCCACCCCTGTCTGGGACGGGAGACTGAGGGGCTGAGGGGAGCAGCAGTCAGCATCTGCCTGGGAACTCACTGAGCTCGAGATGTTCCTCAGACCCAAGCAGGCACAGGGGCCAGGCTGGTGAGCGGACCCAGGCAGCCCGGCAGCTGCAGACCAGTAGCCCGGATGTGGCTGGGAACGCCCAGCTCGACGTCCTTTCCATCCTTCTTGTGCTCCCAGGACAGGCAGCTCGGGGGGGGGGGGGTGCTGTGGGCATGTGGAGCTCTGGCCCCTGGCCCCTCATGCCTGGCTCCATTGCCCAGCAGACATCCCGGGCATCCTAAACCTCTGTGGCAAAGCAAACATAGGCGGGGAAGAAAAGGACCTCTGGAAACAGCCCTAGCCCGAGGAGAATTGTCTCACTGTTTCTTAACTTTCACAGCTGCCCTCAAGCCAAGAACGTGTCCTAAGATTCTCTCTTGGCTCCCCACCCCCCACAGTCACTGACCTTGGTGTCTGACTCCCAGAGAGCTGATTGCCCATCTGCACCCACTCTGCCCTCCTGTGCAGCCCCGGGCCTCCAGCCTCCCACTCCTGCTGAGTGATGGTGAACAGCCGGGCTCTGGCATGGCCTGCAAACACCGGAGTCCCATTGGTTGCCCATGGGCTTGTGGCCTTGGACAGCTTCTTCACTTTCTGTGCCTCAGCCTCCTGAGCTATAAAATGGGGTGACTGTGGTGGGTGCTCTCTGACAGGTCTGGCAGGAACCACCTGAAGCCGAGGGTGATGCCCGACAGGAAATAGATGCCCCGTCAGGAAGACAGTGCTTGGCATTCTCCTGGCTTGGCAGAGACAAAGACAGAGGCCCGTTGTGCCTCAGGCCTGACTTCAAGTACCAGCTTCAGCCTCAGCCTTCAGGTCCCAGAGGCCTTGCGCCCCTGTCTACCCAGAAATCATTGCAGCAGGTGTAGGACCCTGGGTCTGTGCCAGACATAAAGTCCTCAGTGTGCTGTGGGCCCCAATGAACAAAAACATGTGCTTTCTTAGGCAGCTGCTGAAATCCAGTCCTGGCCTGGGCCCCCTCAGCCCTGACCGATGGCAGACCTTTCCCTTAGGCCCGTGGTGCTAGGACCCGACACCCACATCGTGGCTTTGTTTCCTTGGCTTTAGGCTTTGCCCTGATTAAAACAGAGAGCCCAGGAGGGGTCATGGCCGTTCTCCTGTCTCACCCCCACCCCTGGGCTTAGAACCTCAAGGGGTCCTGCTGTTGGCCAATGGGAGTCAAGTGCCTCGGCCTGGCAGGCAGCCTGCTGGGGTCTGGTCCCAGCTCACATCTGTGGTGTGTGCTTCATGGGATCTGGGGCCAACCTTGGGTGACTTCCTCCCATCCACAGCCAGGGTTGTCAGACCCCAGTGCCTTTGCATAGCCCCTCCTCCAGCACCTCACGCTATTCTTGGCTTCATTTAGACCATCCATGCCAAAGTTTCTCAGCCTTGGTGTGTGTGAAGTTTGGGGTGGGCAGTGCTCTGCTGGAAGGATGGTCCATGCAGTGTGGGATGTTTTGTAGCGTCCCTTGCCTTTGCCCACCAGAAGAAACCAGTGACCCTTTTCTGGCAGTGACCACCTAAAGTGTTCTCAGACATTGCCCCGAGAGCGGAGGGCCTCAGGTAAGAACTGCTTACTGGGGTGTCCTGTGACCAGGGACCTACCCAACCCTCGGTCCCCATCCTGGTGTGCTTACCTGGCTATGACATTGCACATAACTCTCTAGGCCTCAGTTTCCCCAGATGTACACTGGGTACAAGAAAACCCATCTCACAGATGACATTTTCAAAGGACAACTGGCAGAAAGGGCCCTGCCTCCCACATAACTGGAGCCTGGGACATGGAAGCTGCTAAAATTCAGGCCAAAACAATGGGATCTGACTCGGGCTAGACTCCCTAGCTTTCCACCGTCCAGGAAATGGTGCCCCTTTGCCCCTCATTCAGGAGGCCCCATCTTGGCCTCTTTTCATTGCAGCACCCCACATCTGTCCAACAGTAAATGCTCCAAAGCGCTTGCTCCAAGGCCCCAGAAACCCAGCCCCACCCCAACATCTCTGCTCCAACCCAAAGAGCCTCGTCCTGAGCTGCAAACCCTTCCCCATCCAGCTGCTGCTCACACCCTCACCGTACACGGCCTCCACTCTCCTGGCCCAGCCTCGCTGGCCCTGTCCCTCAGACAGAGCTGAGGTCCCCATGCCATCTCCCAGCCTTGCCATGTGGGAGGCCCTGTTGGCTGGCAGCTACATCTGGCAGGGCCACCTGTTCCTCCTCAGGACCCCCTGCCCTGCTGCACACCCCTCACAGCAACCCCCGACCTGGTGACTCCTTTCTTTACGGCTTTGTCATGACAGGAAATCCCGCTCTTCACTTATTTACTTCCGCACCCATCACTGCCTCCCCAGACCTAGGCCAGCTTTTCCTGCCAGGGGCCCTGCCCTGTCCCCTGCTGTTGCCTCAGGGCTAGTGACACTGCGTGACATACAGTAGGCACCCAATGAAGACTCAGGACGCCTGATGCCAGCTCTGTCTGTTTTAATCAGGGCAAAGCCTAAAGTTTGTCCATCTTTAAAGCACAGCCAGAAGTCCCTGTCCCTGCCCTTTCTCTTGAGTCTCTGCCTCTCCCTGGCTTTGTGTGTGGCCCTGTCATTAGCTCCTTATGGAATCTGGCCCATGTGTTCGGCCTGCAGGGAGCTCCTAGGGGACAAGGACAGGCCCTGCTTATTTCTGTAACCCACAGAGCACTGCAAGACGAAGGTTCTGAATCAGTAGGGGTGGGGACTGTGAGTGCCTGGGAGAGCTGAGAAGACCCCAGCCTTCGTGGGCAGTTTAAGGGACGCACAAACTTCGCCCCCCATGCTGTCATGACTAAACGCACTTTCAGATGTCCTGACTGTCTCAGCGGCACAACAGGTCCATGACTGCCCTGACCCCCTGAATATGGCAGAAGTGAGCCAGGCCCCAAGAGGCAGCAGCTCCACTTCCTCACTTGGAGGCTGGAGCTGCCATGGGCGAAGCTGGTTACAGGGCTGGGGCCACACGGAGACGGAGGTGGCCTGAGCGAACCAGCCTCACAGCCCTCCCCAAGCTATCAGTGAGGCGGACAAGCCCAGCTATGGGCTGCACCCCACCCGTTAACCTCAGTCAGCACCGCACAGGGTCAAGAGGTAACTGCCAGCTGCCCCTGCCTGGATGCCTGATCCAAAAAACCATGAGATGTAAGGAAATTCTGGCTTTTTTTTGTTTTCTTGTTTTCTGTCTTTTTAAGACAGGGTTTCACTCCGCAGTTCAGGCTGGTCTAGAACTCACTTTGTAGCCTAAGCTGGCCTAGAACTCACAGCAATCCTCCTGCCCCATGAAATGCCTGTTTTGAACTGCCAACTTTGCAATAGGTGACTGGGACACATTCAACCTATAAGAGGTAGCCACCTGGGATCCTGCCTTGGACAGGTGTGTTTGAAGCTGCTGCTTGGTTGTGTGAGGAGGGGCTCTGTGATCTATTAGTGATGTCTGCCTCAGGCACAGGAAAGGTGATTGGGAGTTGCCTGTGTTTCACCTTTCAGACTCTGGCAAATTATATGTCCAGTATTGTAGGAGAAGATTTTATTCAACCTTGACAGTTGAGGTTTATTATTCTCATTTTATGGAGCAGAAGACTGAGAAACAGGTTATGTGGCAAGTGCAAGGTCCCTCAGCAAAGAGAAGACAGGAAGGACCGTGGCTCCAAAATCCAGACTTCACCATGAAAGCAGGAAAGAACCTGCATTTCCTCTGTCACATGCTCTCTGGCCCCTCGGTCCTATTGATCTCTGTTGCCTCCTTTCCCCTTCCATCTTTGCCAGCCCTCAGTCCTCACCGCCAGGCCTGGCTGTGCTCTGGGACTGGGTACAGCTGGCACCAGGCCAGCGTCACTGCGGCCCAGAGCTGCTGGGCTTTCCCTTCTGTCATGGGAGGCTGGCACATTGGTATCTCTCAAGGGTGGAGCCATGAAAGTTTGTAAAGGGCTTAATGAAAGAGCATTTCCGGGCTCCCAGAGCCAGACCAAGCCAAGTGCTGGTTCATAGTTCTTAGAGAGCAGCTACAAGAGGCTTGCAAGGGGGATTGGGGTGGGAAGGCCTGTGGAACCCCGAGGACTGCACAGAGCAGGCAGGGGAGGAACGGTGCTAGGGGTCCAGGCCCAGCCCTACCCTTCCTGGAGGCTCAAGTGACTTGAGCACATGACTTCACCCCTCTGGTTCCCAGCTTTCTCTTCCGTCCAGCGGGAACATTTAGAGCTGCCCTGCGTGGTAATTGGGAAGATAGAAGATGTAAGGGTGCAGGTCCGAGAGCTGCGCTCATCACTCACTGGGGCCGTACGCGCATTGACTTTTTTGGAAGGAGGGCTTAGAACCCAGGGCCTCACACATAGTAGGCAGGTGCTCTACCACTGAGCTTCACCCCCAGCCCTTGCTGCTGCTGTCCTTGCTATTATTATTGTCCGGACACAGGGTCTTGTTAAGTCACTAAATAGTTCAGGCTAACTTTAGATTTGCAATCTTCTGGGCCTCGATGTTCCAAGTAATTGGGATTACAGGTATGTGCCACCCCACCTGGATTTACATATGTCTTGATGAATGAATGAATGAATGAATGAATGAATGAATGAATGAATGGTTGGGTAACCACATGCAAGTATAATCTTGTGAGACTTGGCTGGTTCTCTCTACCCTCCGTCCTGTTCATGAGGTGACCATCTAACACATATTTGCTGAAAAAAAAAAAAAAAAATCCTAAGTCCAACTTAAGGAAGTAGGTTTTAAGCACAGGAAAATAAATAAGTAAACTCATGCAACACATTCCGAAGCAGATGGAATTTATCCAGGGGACGATCATACCTGAGCTCTCTAGACTTGGTATCGGGCAGCTTCATCTCTGAACCAGGAAGCAGGTCAAGGAGGCTTCAGAGCCCACGAAACCAAGGGCAGGATAAAGTTCACACACCGCTCCCCACCGCTGTTTTCCTAGAAGTACCCGCTGACCCTCATTTTTGACATAGTCACTCTCGGTCTGCAAACAAATCCAGCAGGCTTCCCAGGGTGGCGGTGGAGCCACGTCCGTCCGTCCGTCCGTCCGTCCGTCCGTCTAGAAGCTGTGAGCCAGAGACGCGGCCCTGGAAGGCAGACGGGAGCTGGGCAGCGTGTAGCTGGCAGGAAGTCAGCTTTCACAGTCAGAAAATGGGACGCAAGCTCAGCCCAGCCCTGCCATTAAGTTCTAATAAGCTGTGATTGGTACTTGCCTCCCGGACCCCTAAAAACCGTGACCAACGGATGATGCAGATGGCTGTAGCTGTCACTGTAACACAGGCTTGGACTTTACAAGACTGGGGTCTGCAGCCCCTTTCAGAATTAACACAGGATGTGCTAGGGCGACAGTTGTCCCTCATGGAGGACTTTAGATCTCCCAGATGTTCGATGCTTACATCTCACTTGACCCCGAACGTCAATCCGTGTCCCTTCCCGGGATCACGAGCTAGGTTCCGCAGCCTCGGCCCTGCTGGCACACTGAAGCCATCTGTGCGCTGCGTCCCAGGCAGTGGCATCCCCATCCTCGGCCTTCTAGATGCCAGCGAAACATCTCCAGGACTCTCAGTGCCCCCGGGGTGCAGTTGGTCCTGGTTTGGAACCTCTGTTAGAGAAGCGGGAACAGCAGCGGCCAGGTCAGTGGTATTGTCCAAGGTTGTACAGTGCAACAGTGGCTTGGCTGGGCTCTGTATTCTGGGGCCCAGGGTGCCAGGGCACGGGCTCTGTACCCCAAAGCTTGTGCCTAAGATCCAGTTGGGAGGCCCAAGGGGGATCTCGTCCTGTGAATGAAGCGCATAGGTCCCTGCAGTGACTGGCCCGTGGGGTGTCTTTTGAACCTGGGGACAAAAATCTCCGGAATCATATCCTTGGTCTCCCTGATGCTGTCTTCCCTCCTTGCGTGTCCTCCAGTCTCCTTTCCACAAGCAGCAAGCAAACACCACAACTGGGGCCCTATTTTTGTGAGGCAGCTGCTAAGTTCAAAACTGATTTCCAGGGGAGAAGCCATATTCTACTCCCCCAAATCTGGGTTTTGATCGCTGTGACCTGGGCTTGCCTCCGGCCGAGGCTGTGACTCAGAGAGGGCAGCCAAGCATATGGAACCTAAGGGCCCTAATCCAGGCAGTGACACCCCGCATTGAGGACTCTGTCCTGCCTTTTGCAGGGAGGAGGGCTGTGAGCTCTGGTGGCATCTGGCATGGGGGCATGAGGAGGGAGGGAGGGTGCCCGTCTCTTTCCTTGACTGCATTAAGGTAGAGGAAGTGGATCCCCCAGGCAGGTCCTGAGAGAAGGTGGGTCTCAGGAAAAATGGCCTCTCTGTCCTTCTGGACCCTGCTGTCTGCCTCTGGACCCAGAGGAGCCCAGGGTTCTAGACGGAGATCCTTCGGGGGTAGATGAAGGGCCTGTCCGGCCTTAGGAACACCTTGCATAAAGAGCCCAGTTGTAATTATGGAGGGCTGAAGATAGAAGGAAGTAAGAAAGGGAAGGAGGAGGGAGGGAGAGAGGGAGGAGGAAAGGATTCAAGGCCTGCTGTATGGTTACCAGACCAGCAGACAATCAGAGGGAGTGCTGTGCTCCCCTCAAGTCAGGGCAGCAGGGGTCAGTGACAGGGAGACCCTAGAAGGACGGGGTTGGGGCTGTTGCTCTCCCTCCCTTGCCAACCTTGGTGGCAGCGGGCTCCTTGCAGGATCTTAGCTGGAGCCATCTGGGAAGAATCTGAAGTGATCCCACTGGTATCCAAAAGCCTGACCCCCTCCCCACAGCACAACCCCTCGGGAACACTCCTCCCCGTTCCTGGGGTTTGTGACAACAAGCCCTGGATCTTCAGCACTGCTGAAAGAGCCCAGTGTCTTAACTCTGTGCAGCTGATAAAGGTTCCCAAACCGCGGGTGGCATTAACCCTTTCTTGGTGGGAATCGTTTTATTCAACGAGGGGAACACACTTCCATGGTATCAGGGACAGCAGGGAACTGAGGAAAAAGTTCTCCTTGCCCTGGGCGTCAGTGACACTTGGATGAGTCACACAGAAAATAGCAAAGGCAATAAGGAACTGATTGTTGGGCAAACACCTGAGGGAAGAGAAGGTGCCCGTCAAGGGGGATGGATGAAGGGAGAAGCCTGCCATAGGGGTGCAAAGTCCCCGATTCGGACACGTCTGTTTCACCCAGGGAATGTGTGGACGCTAGAGCAGAGGTAGTAAAGGGAAAGTGGCAGGAGGTGAGAGCTGAGAGGTGACAGGCCTGGTCCGTGCTGAGCACCTGGACCATGACACGGAACTTGGATTTCTTTCTTTCTTTTCTTAAAATTAATTTTATTGAGAAACAAATAGCAATGAGACAGTTTCAAAACTGATTAGTAGAACAGTTCCAATAATTCATACATTACATATTGTTGTCTTCGTAGTGGTTATTCATAGGGCAAGATGCAGACATGATGTCCTGTGCAGTGGAATTTGGATTTCTGGAAGCCACACCACTCAACAGTGGTTTCTTTTGCAGAACACAATTTTGAGAAGCTTCTCTTTGCTTTGCAGTTGTTATTTGTGTCCTTGCCTCTTAACATAATGGACATATATTGCCTTGGACTGGGAGAAGAGCAGGTTGCTTGTACCTTATGCCACTGAGCTCTCTCCCTAGCCCTTGTCCCTTATGAAGGAAGGAGCGTATATTTTTTGCTGAATCTTGCATTTTAGTCTTATATTTCAATTCTATTTTTTCATGCATCATAAGAATTTGTTTACATTTTGGAAGGTTTTTTTTTTTTTTCTTGCATTAAGTAAAAAGCACCTGAAATCTTTTACTGAATGAGGCATACCTTTTCCAAAGAGCCATCATCTTAAAAATACAAAGCAGAACACGTCTGTAAGGCAGGAAAGTGTTTTCCTCCACTCCCACTGCTACAGATGTCCCCAGAGCATAAGGCACTGAACAGAAGCTCTGTCACAGCTACTCTGAGGCCAGACTTCAGGCCCCAATGTCAGTCCCCACAGGATCACCCCAGGGTCTCTATAATCGCTTCCCTTGAGTCTCTGTGGTCCCAAGTGGAGTCAGGAAACAGAAACCATCTAAAGTATGTGAAGCAAGAGGGAATGAAGGGCTCACAGAACTGCTGCAAAGGCTGAAGGAGTGAGCTCCAAGCAGCGCCCCAGGAAGCCTGTCTAGAATCTGTCCCCGAGATGAGGGTGTGCTCAAGACACACGTTGCTAACTGCCAGTCTGGGGCCAGGGGGGTTGAATGAGAAGCCACCACCATGATGGCTCTTGAGGTCATGCTCAAGGGGCCCTGGAGCCCTCTGGATTGAGAACTCAAGCTTTTCCAACCTTGTAACCTGGCAGAGAGACCAAAGAGAAGAAACAAGGCTCTGCTTCTCCTCTGCCCGCAGCAAGCAAACGCTCTGCTTGGCAGAGCTGATTCCTGCGCCGGGCCTTGTGTCCAAGGGCACCCAGGATACACAGGTAGTTGTTAGTCTTTCTACTGAAGGTGAGTCTGGTCCCCTGCAGGGTAGATTCCAGAACAGAATTCATCGCACAGCAACTTTATGAGGGGAAAATACTTAGCAAGAGAGACCCGGAAGGGAGCCCACCAAGGCCAGAGAAGATCAGATTGCAAAGCAAGTTGAGCCCCAGTCATGAACAGATGGTGTGTGCGTGTCTGTGTGTGTGTGTGCGTGTGTGTGTGTGTGTGAAGCCTTAGAGGCCAGGGACTCCAAGGGTGCTATGGCTTGGGTCTAGATGTCCCTGCAAAGCCTTATGCAGTCATAGGTGGCGCTTTTTCAGAGGTAGCCAGATCTGGAGTGTGTGACACTGGGGTTGATTCAAGGTGTCCCACTAGGATTGAGGGTGGGAGTGCTACCACACAGGGACTGCCAAGACTCAATTAAGAGCTATGGCCCGAGGAGTGGTG
>PVKA01046715.1:0-14766 GCA_004027165.1 Ctenomys sociabilis
AATACCTGTAAATATAATATCATGTATGCACCTTGTACAATACCAAAACATTATGAAAACAGTTTGCAATGTATTATTTCATCGACTCTGTATGGTTATGGTGTTTTGAAACTGTCTGATTGACATTTGTATTTCAATAAAATAAAAATAAATGAAAAAAAAAAAAATAGCCAGATCCAGGCCAGGCGTAACCGGATAATCTCAAACTTAATAGACTGGCACCCGAATCTCATTACGGGCTAAGGTTGCAAATGCACCAAAGCTCTACACCAAAGGTCTGAGGTCAGTGCTATACAAAATGACAAAGACCAGGAGCAAAATACAATCTCAGGCCTCGAACCCAACAATGATGAGTGCAAAGGACACTAGCTCAGCTGAAATGAATGAATGAACAGAGGCATAAGGAAAGAAACAACAGCAGAAAGGTATAGAGGAACTCAGATCAGAATTAACACCTGAAATAAAAAAAAGAAATTTTTGAATACATAGAATCTGAAGTCATGAATCAAATCCAGAAACATATGGGGTAAACCAAATGACCATGCAGAACAAGTGCAGAGAACACTTTTCCAGCAGAAACACATGATTTAATAGCATTGCAAGCAAAGAAACAATAGCAGGAAGGTAAAAGGAACTCAGAGCAGAAATAATTTTTGAAATAAAAAAGAAATCTTTGAAATCATAGCATCTGAAGGAAAGACTCAATTATGGAAATATATAGAGGAAACCCGATTTGGAAAAAAGATCTGCACTGAAAGAATTAATAGCTACCTCTAAAGAAGAATCAATTAAAAAAAAAGAGGAGATTAGAAATATGACAGATTCCTTGAATGAGCAATACATGAAAGAAATAGATCACATGAACCTGAGTTAAAGAGATACAGAACAACTAAAAATCTCAATCTCAACTCTAAAAACTGAGTGAAAGTGAAGACAGAGATTCAGATCTTGAAGATGCTCACGCAGCTAGTGAAAAGGTGATAAAAGTTCTCTTAAAAACAACTAGGATGCAGGAAACAATAATCCTTCACCTGCAAGATGACGCCAAGATGAACAATGGGAGATTAATAGGGATCAATAAGAATGAAGGAGCCAATACAAAGGAAATAAAAAGAATATGGGCAGAGGTAATCTCAGAAAACTTCCCAAATATGAGTAAAACAATCGAACATTCAGGCAACTGAAGAATAAAGAACACCAAATAACTTCAACCCAACTAAAAACACAGGACATATAATAGTCAAGATTCCAGAAATCTAACACAAGAAGATTATACTAAAAGCTGCTAGAGAAAAGCAGCAGATCACATTCAAAGGAAGACCCATCAGAATTACAGCTGACTTCTCTACACAAACCATGAAGGCAAAGAGAGCATGGAGCAGAGTTCTTCAAGTCATCTATGAAAACAAAATCCAACCCAAACTACTATACCCTGCAAAACTTTCTTTCAAGTTGAAGGAGAAATGCAACACTTACACAACAGAGAACAACTAAAGAATTTCATGATGACAAAGTCATCCTTACACATGTTAATGAAAGATGTTCTATAGAGGAACCATAATGACAAGAACTCTGTTAATGAGCACAGAAGGAACCCACTAAACAAGGAAAGCAATTAAACACAGGACAAAAAGGAGTAAACAACAGTAGAGAAATGTCATGACAATCATAAATCAACACATTTCAATTATAACCATCAATGTAAATGGACTCAATGCACCAATTAAGAGAAATATACAGACACAGTGAATTAGGAAAGAAAACCCAACAATATGCTGTATATAAGAAACACACATTACTCAAAAAGACATTCATACACTTAAAGTCAAAGGATGGAAAATAATACTACATGGCCCAGCACCTTAGAAAAAAGCAAGAATAGCAATTCTGTTCTCAGACAGTCTCAACTTCAAACCAAGAATGATCAAATGAAATAAAGAAGACCACAATATATTGGTTAGGGGAAAAATTCAAGAGGAATAGCTAACACTCATAAATATCTATCCAGCAAACACAGAGGCATCCAATTATAGAAGACAAATCTTAATGGTCATGAAAAATCTAATATGCAAGACCACAATCTTAACAGGAGACCTTAACATCCCCTTCTCTGAAAAAGATAGGTCAATCAGACAAAAAATTAGCAAAGGAGCAGCAGAACTGAATCAGAGCTTAGAACAAATGGACTTCATGGACATATACAGAGTTTTCCTCACCAATCACAGCTGAATATACATTTTCTTCAGTTGCACATGGGTCATTTTTTAAAATAGACAACATACTAATGCATAGGTCATGCTTAAGTATATGCAAGAAAACAGAAATTATTCTATGCATATTATCTGACCACAGTGTAATGAAACTGGAGCTAAATGACAAAAATAAGGGAAAAACCCACCAAATATATGGAAATTGAGCAACACCCTACTTGGCAATCAATGGGTCACAGAAGAAATTAAACAAGAAATTTAACAATATCTACAATTCAATGAAAATTCAACCACAATTTATCGGAATTTAAGGGAAAAGTTTAAAGTAGTTCTCAGACAGAAAAATCAGAGCTATGAACTCAAATATTAGAAAAACAGAACAGGAAAAAATAAACATCCTAATGTTGCACCTCTAACATCTAGAAAAGGAAGGGCAAACCAAATGCAGAGCCCAAAGATGGGAAGAAATTATAAAGATTAGAGCAGAAATTAATTCAATTGAGACAAAGAAAACAGTTCAAAGGCTCAAATAATGAAATGGTTATTTTAAAGAATAAGCAAAATCAATAAGGCCTTAGCTAACCTTATCAAAAAGAGGAAAGACAAAATTCAAATACAAGCAATAAGGAATGAAAAGGGTGAAATCACCCCAGACCCAGTGGAAATTCATAGGATTGTCAACAGCTACTTCGTGAATCTTTACACACCTAGAACAGAAGACAAAGAAGAAATGGAGAGATTATTAGAAAGGTACAAATAACCAAAACTGAGTGAAGACAGAGCAACTCTCAATAAGCCAATAACACCCAAAGAGATACAAATATAATAAAAAGCCTGCAGACAGAGAAAAGTCCATGTCCTGATAGATTCAAAGCTGAATTCTACAAGAAATTTATACAAGATATAAACCCTACATTCCACAAACTCTTCAATGAAAATGAAAAGTAAGTACTCCTCCCAAAATCATTTCTGGACACCTGTATTATACTGATTCCATAACCAGGGAAGCCCTCAACTAAAAATGAGAACTACAGGACAATCTCCCTCTTGAACACAGATGCACAAATCCTCCATAAAATCCTAGCAAATAGAACACAGCAAATCATCAAAACGATCATACACCATGACCAGGTAGGATTCATCCCAGGGATACAAGGATGGCTCAATATTTGAAACTCCATTAATGTAATACACTATATTAATAGACTGAAATCTAAAAACCACACAATCATCTCAATTGATGCAGAAAAAGGCTTCGAAAAAGTCCAACACTCATTCATGTTCAAAGTCCTACAGAAAATTGGAATAGAAAGCATCTACCTAAATTTGATAAAAGCCATCAATGACAACCCAATGGCTAATATAATTATAAATGGGGAAAAACTGAAATCTTTTAATCTTAGATCTGATACAGGACAAAGACGGTATCTATCACCCCTCCTATTCTATAAAGTTTTGGAATCCTTAGCTACAGCCATTAGACAACAGGGAGAAATAAAGGAATAAGAATAGGTAAAGAAGAAGTTAAAATATCACTATTTGCAGATGACATGATACTTTACTTGGAAGACACACAAAACTCCACCAAAAAGCTACTACAATTGATACACAAGTTCAGTAGCATAGCAGGATACAAAGTCAATACTCAAAAGTCAATAGCATACCTCTACACAGATAATAAATAAACTGAGGGGAAAATGATAGAAAAAATATCTTTTACAACAGCACCATGGAAAATGAACTACCATGGGATTCATTTAGCCAAGGAAGTTAAAGAACTTTTCATGGAAAATTACAACATCCTAAGAAAAGAGATCACAGAGGATTTCAGAAAATGGAAAGATATACCCTGCTCCTGAACAGGAAGACCAACATCGTGAAGGTGGCCACACTCCCAAAATTTTTGTTTAGATTTAATGCAATCCCTGTGAAACTGGCACCAACATACCTCCCAGACCTAGAAAAATCGTTCCTAAATTTATTTGGAACCACAAAAGTCCTAGAATATCAAAGGCTATACTGGCCAACAAAGACAAG
Organism: Ctenomys sociabilis; assembly: GCA_004027165.1. NCBI lineage: Eukaryota > Metazoa > Chordata > Mammalia > Rodentia > Ctenomyidae > Ctenomys > Ctenomys sociabilis. The sequence continues at coordinate 4,248 of PVKA01046715.1, forward strand.
GCAGTAGACATCACAATTACTGTCTTGAATTTATACTACAAGCCACTGTGATGAAACCAATATAGTATTGTAAACAAAATAGACCTGAGGATAAATGGAATAGATTAGAAGATGCAGAGGCCTCTAAGAACATACTTGGCCACCTGATCTTTGACAAATGGGCTAAACACACTTACTTGAAGAAAGATAGCCTCTTTAACAAATGGTGCTGGAAAAACTGGCCCTCTACATGCCGAAAAATAAAAATACAGATCTATTACCATGCACTAAGCTAAAGTCAAAATGGATTAAAGATCTAAACATTAAAAAAGAAACACTCAATCTCATGGAAAAGAAGTAAGAGGAACTCTTGAAGACACAAGGGAGGCAAAGAGTTCATGAACAAACATGTATGCACATGGGAAACACGTGAAAGAATCAACAATTGGGATCATCTCTTATTGAGAAGTTTTTATGTCAAAAGAAATTGTCAACAATATAAAAAGACAACTACCAAATTTCAAAAAAATCTTAACTAATAAGCACTCAGACAAAGGTCTGCTCTCTAGAATTCATAAAGAACTAAGATACATTAGGGCCCTCAAATTTGAAGACCCAATAGAGAAATGGGCATCTGAGATGAATACACACTTCTCAGAGGACCAAATTAAAGAAGTGAATAAATATATTGAAAAATGCTCCACATTACTAGCCATCCATGAAATGCAAGTTAAAACACTGAGATATCATCTCACTGCAGAAAGAATGGCTATCATAAAAAATCAACAACAAATGCTGGAGAGGATGTAGGGAAAAGAGAACAGTTCTCCACTGCTGGTGGAAATGCAAACTGGTGCAACCATTGTGGAGATCAGTGTGGAGACTCCTCTCAATACTGGAAATCCCATTCAAGCCGACTATCCACTTACTGGGAATTTTCCCGGAGGAACTGAAAACATCATATCATAGTGATATATATGCGCCTATGTTTATAGCTGCACAAATTGTGGTAGCTAAATCTTGGAAACAACCAAGATGCAATGGTTGAAAATGGTGTGGTATTTCTATACAATGGAAATTATTACTCAGCTATAAAAAATGATAAACCTGAAGCATTTATATTGAAGTGGATGCCACATGATCATATACACACTGGTGAAATAAACCAGACACAGGTGCAAATATTCTAGTCTCCTTGTATAAGAAATCAAAAGAATTACAAACAGAAAGGTAAAACTACAACTAAAAAGAATTTAGTCAGATAATTAAGGTAAACGCTACTGCATAATTTGAAGGGTAATAACCTTCTGTTCTGGATGGTTAACAACCTAAGTTTATGTATCAAAAATTGGAGAAATGGAAGCACTGCAAGTTTAGCTAACATTTTGGCCCTAGCCATTCAAGGTCAGTGAGGACTCCAGACATAGGAGAACCTGTACTCTAAAACTTAGTGGTGCCCCAAATTTTCTGAGAGATTATGGAGCCACAGAGGAATGTGATCTATGATCCATAGTGTGCCTAAGGAGAGTCACATGGAGAGAAAACTTTCTCTCATGCTTTCACAGGGAGCAAATTGGTCAAGCAATGGTCGTGACTCATCGACAAGGGTGACACTGACAAAGGATCTATAAGTGAGGTAGAGGATTACAGGATAAACTCTGAGGGGACTTGATTTACCTCATCAGATACAAAAGTTACATTTTTTGTTAGACAGGTCTTGCTTTATCTTGGTGTTCGCCATCTAGCAGAGAAGTATAAAACTGATGTATATAAAATAAGACCATAATATTAAGCTGAGCTGTAAATGGCTCCACTCAATTACTTCTTCATATAACCCACTATTATTGTGGACTGCTGGACTCTGTTGGAGTGTTTTGCTGAATTCAAGAACCTATAATAATTGAATGCCAGTAGAATTCCCATTTCTGGCAGGACTAAACAAAGAAAGGGGATACAAAGAAGAACCATACTGTGTTTGTATAAAAAATACAATTAGGATAAATATGCAGTACTTTTGAATAATTCTATGAGAAGAAAGATTTGCACTAATAGTGTTTGGACAAGGTATCCTGTTTGCTTCTTGTACTATGCATAACCACTAGAAAGATTACAATTTAAAAAGTATTAATCATTGAAACTGTACTGTAATTCAGCTTTCAAGAAAGATAGGTATACAGCTACATTCTCTAAATTCATTGATTATAGGCACCTGCTCTAATAATGTTTCTAAACAGAGTATCATGTATGCACCTTGTACAAAAAAAAACTACTACAAAAACAATATGTACTGTATTAATTATTGAATCTGTCCAACTAATTTGATTTGAATCTATTTTATTGCTGTTTCTTCTTCAGTAAAATTAATTTTTTAAAAAAAGAAATTGGTTTGCATGTTTCTTTTGATTGCATTCCACTAGTAATTATGGGTTGATTTGCACTGGAGTAGGGCTGCAAGGAGGTTTCTTCACACAGAACCTCACTTCGACTTGCTCAGGAAGTGGGCCACAGCGTGCCAAAAGACCTTTGACACTTCCCAGGTGAAAAGTTTTTCTCCCCCAGTCCATGCCTAGCAGCACCTGTCAACTTTTGCAAAACCAGGCCTTTCTCTTCCATGAGCATCTCATCACTGTCCAATAGCAGGAGGGTGAGGTGCAAAAAGCGAGTCTACTTTGTCTCTCACATTTTTTCTGAATTTTGCTGTGTCAACCTCTTAAAACTTTAAAATGTAAATCTGTTGAAATTTAATTAATAAGAATTTGTTGTTGAAAAAGTTTGCTTTTCTAGCTCCAGAAAAGAAAACAACAGAGATCTGTCTATGGCATCCAGCTTTGTTGAGCTCACCTTTTCTCATAAGAGATGGGTAGGAACAAAATTCAGTTCATCAAGTTCCTTCACCCTGGTGATCAGGCTGTACTGCAGTAAACCCAGCTCACTACTTCAGGGAAGGACTGCACCTACTGACCCATGGGCCAAGAAATCTTCAGACGTATTAAAATCTATACTTTTCACCAAGTGGTTTGAGTCAGTTCGCTGTCTGTCCCTTGCTTAAATTTTTCCATAATTATACTTTTGCTTTTTGTTTTTTAAGCAGTAATGGAACATAGTTGTATCTGGTTGGAAAGAAAACGTTGATTTAGTCTTTTAAGAACAGTTCCATTTTTTAGTTTCTTCTTCGGGGTGAGTTAGTAGCTAATTTGTTTTTAAATATTTAGGCAATCTTTGAATTATAAAATTGTGATTCAGGGATTTATGAGTGAGACATTCACATATGAAAGCTAGGTATCTGCTTAAGCAGAACAGTGTATATATGTACATAAAATATAAGTAATCTTAACTTCATTGTGCAGTGCTTTTTAGATGTTCTGCTTTCTATAAAGTCTTTAAAATTTGCATATATATGATATATGATGTAATGTTATAGAAATATATGTATAATATACATATTTTTCCAGGGGTATCTGATAGTTCTGTATTTTGTTGTGGAGGTTTAAAGAAAAAAGTATTTTACCTCAGAAATTAGTTAAAGAACAAAAGGATAAAAAGGTGCTTAAAAAATGCCCAGGTGTTTCTGAAATTTGTGCTTCTTTCTCAGCTTTCCAAAAAGCACATATTGTAATGTACCCCTCCATATATGTATATATGTATTCCATGCCATTGCCAGGATATATATATCCCGCAAAAATTATCACCATACTATAGACAATGAAAAATACACCAACCTTTCATGACAGGTTTTTTAAAATAAAAATTATTTAGTCAATTAACTAACCAAATATATACATTAAGAATCATTTTCCTTAAGCTCTTGCTCTTCCTGAACTTATTTTTTCACTTTCCTCCCAAATAGTTTTATAGAATTTTCAGGTGACCTGCTTATTTCCAAGTTTTTTCTAGCATTTTTAGCATTTTAAAATAAACATAGGGCTGGCGAGATACTTCAGCAGACTAAATGCCTGCTTAGGTAAGAGCATCGTCAATCACTTTCTTCTGTGGCCTCATAATCTCCTTGATCAGAAAAATTTGGACACCACTGAGTTACAGGATGTTCGAGTATAAGTACTTTTATGTCCTGAGTCCTCACTGATTTTGAAAGGAGAAGGCCAAATGTTGGCTGTCCTTGTAGCCCTTCTTTTGTTCTAAGTTTTGGTCTTCAAACTTAAGTTCTTAGCCCTCCAGAACAGAAGCTTAATGATATTATTACCCTATAACATAGGTAGTTGTAATGATGTTGCAACATCTGTTCGATGTTACACATAACATGTTATGTTACACATAACATCTAACAGGTATTTTCTATCAAGCATTGATATTTTAAACTTTAAATCCATACAGAATGTGAAGAAAAAATAAATAAAAAATATATTTAAAAAAATAGAAATAAACAATTACATATTTTATACAGAAATTTAGAAATATAACCATATTCAACATTGTACCAAGACAGTTTATGACTTTTTCATTGTCTTCTGTTTTCATTTGTTACCCTTTTTCTTTCTTAAACAATTACTTAAGAGACAGTATGGCAGTAATAGATACACCATTACAAGCAGAACGTATTTAGAAGACCAGAATGACAGGCATTCCAAGCATGTCCCTAGTATTACACATTGCTGTCTTCAGTGCAGTTGCTTAGTTCCCAGTTATCAGTGTGAGAAACCTACCAATTAACAACTAGTTTCAAAAACCTGCTGAAGATTCTTAGGATCATTGCCTTCACCATCTCGTGCATATAAATATATGGTTTTGCCCCTGTCATGTTTCCTAGCTTTACTGTAGGTAGTCTTACCTTTATAAATCTTAGATCAGCCTACAACTCAAATGAATACAAAAACTCAAGAATGATTAATTTTTGTGCACATTCTCGACTTTATTTCAGAAAATCTTCTGAAAAAAATCATAATTCATAAATATGGATTGGTGCATATGGGGTGATGAGGTATTAAAACCAAAGTGAGATTCAACCTAAATTTAATAATAATAATAATAATAATAACAATAATAATAATAATAAATATCCAGCACTGTATGTGCCGGGGCTGGGGAGATGGCTCAGTGAAATAAGCATTTCCCTGGCAAGAACAAGGGTCTGAGTTCAATCCCAGGTGCTGCCAAAAAAAAAAAAACATATGTGTGCTACATTTTTGTCTTGTAGAAAACTTTACTATACTTACTCATTAGTGTGCTGTGTATCATGAATATACAAGAATGTTTTATAATCAAGAACTGTGAAATTGTTGATTTATCTAATTTTGCAATACCCAACTATGGTTAATGTAAGCTCATAAATGTGTGCAAACATGGCAATCAAAAATTAATTAAAATGGATTTATATTGCTGAAAAAAACAAGTATGATGAGATATGTTCTTTAATACAGTAAAACATGACATTTTAAAAAGACAAGAATGCGGAAACAGAATAATAGGGAAAAAGGGAGAAAGAAGGCATTATTTCTGGGTATTACTAGTATGTCTTTAGTGAAATATCATTAAAGTCCATTTTGTAAGGCTTTTACTTATTTGAATCTGATACTGCTATTACTACTTTTTTAAAGATATTACAGACAGGCATCTGGTGCTTTCTGGTTTGAAGTAGACAAGATAGCTTGCTAGGAGGATGATTTGCCAAATTGGCAAATATTAGGCATATTCCTTTTCTCATATTTGCTTACCTTATACAATCTATTCTAAAGAAAAATTCACACTAGATCACTGAGAAACTTGAACAAGATTGCTCATTACAGCACTATCACTAATTTAAAGAGCTGAAACAAGTTATGTTTCTTCCATGTAATAGGCTAATAAATAAATGCTTTCAGAGCTAAGTGATGAAGTAAAATAGGTTACTTAACACATGTATTTAATAGCCATTCTGCATATTACAATTGCATACAGCTAACTTAGAAAAAATTCATAAACAGAGAGGGATTGGGCCCTTGAGGGAGTCAGAAAAGAAGACGAGACGTGCAAAGACTGTGGCTGGTGAGTCTCTCAAGAGAGCCAAGTCTCAAGACAGAGACGCAATAGTTATGTCGGTGAGCCTTCCAGAGATGAATAGCAGCTTGAGATTACACTGCTCCAGTGAGCCTCAGAAAGCTAAGTAGTGATCGCAGTATCTGGACTCATCTTGTTCTCCCTTTCCAGGAATGTCTTTGTTCTTTCCATCTACCCTTGCTACTTGATTTGTTTTCCTATTTGATCAATATCATAAAAGACTATGCTTGGAAGTCTAGAGTTGTAGTATGGCCAGTGCTGTTCTCACATCGTGATTTTGCTGTATAAGTTACCATTGATATAGAGCCATGGTGTCCAAACATTTGGGATTCAACTTAAAGATCCAGGAGTGGGGGGCAAGGGCAAAATAGTTCAGTAGAATAAGCACTTGCCTGGCAAGCGCAAGGTCCTTAGTTCAATCCCTGGTTCCAGGGGAAAAAAAGATCCAGGAGCCATGTCTTCAACAGAACTCTCTTAAATTCTCTCTTTGGTTTAAAAAGGGAAAAAGTCAAAGAACCTAATTGAAAAATGAGACAAATCAAATTAAGCATTAATTGCTCCTTTCCATAGACCAACAGAAATCCACAGTACAGTTGCCCAAACCATTCTTCTTACTTACATAGATATAATCTCTTTTCCTCAATACCTGTCCTGTCCTTAACTCAGTAATTTCTTCCTTTTCAATAAGTTCATTCCTTTTTCCCAGTATCTATGTACCCTTCAGATTTTATTATCTCTTTCAGATTTTCACACTAAGGAGACAATATGATGTTTGCAAGTGCAGGTTTAATTTATTTCACTTAAGAAGATGGTCTCTAGTAACATCCATTTATCAATAAAAAGTCTCAAATTTTCCCTGTTTCATAGCTGAATGATATTCCATTGTGTAAATGTAGCACATCTTCTTTATCCATTCCTCAGTTAATGGGCATTTAGGTTGCTTCCCAGATTTAGCTATGAGAAATTGCACTACTACAAACTTAGGTGCACATATATCACTGTGATATGTTTCCATACCATTTTCATACCTCCTGGAAAAATACCCAGGACATGAATAGCTGAATTGAATAGTACCAACAATCATAGCTTTTAAAGGAATCTCCACACTAATTTACATAGTAGTTGTACAAGTCTGCACCTATGGAGAAGGGCTCCTCTTCCTCCATAGCCCCTCCAGCATTTGTTACTGGCTGATATTCTTTCTGGGGTGAGATGGAATCTCAGTGTTGTTTTAATTTGCATTTCTCAAATGACCAATGATGTTAAACACTTTTTCATACATTTACTTGCATTCTTTATTTCTTCATCTGAAAAGTATATATTTAGTTCAAATGCCCATTTTTGGATTGCGTCTTTGAATTTGTGGAGCCTAATTATTTTTCTTATTTATATGTTCTAGATAGAAGTATTTGACAGAGGGACAGTTGGCTATAATTCTTCCCAATTTGTGGGTTTTCTTTTTAACCTGTTGGAGACTTCTTTTGAAGTACAAAAACCTTTTAAAAAGATGGGATCCACGTTGTTTATTCTTTGAAGTATTTCCCGTACATTCTGGTTTATGTTCAGGAACTCTGTAATTACTTCAACGTCTTTATAATTTCTACCTACATTTTCCTCCATAAGATTTAGTGTTTCTGTTTAAATGTTTGAATCTTTGACCCATTTTGACTATAGTCTAGAACATGATGTCTAAATATGGGTCTAATTTTAGCCTTTGGCGTGTGCTAAGCCACTTTTTCCACCACCACTTATTAAAGAGGATATCTTGTTTCTAGTGAATATATTTGGTACCTTTCTCAAAGATAAGGTAGCTGAGTGCATTTGAAGTTTTGTCTACATCTTCTAATTTGTTACCCTGGTTCTCAGATCTGTCTCTATGCCAGTACCATGGTGATTTTTATAACAGTAGCTTCATAGTATAATTTCAAGTCAGATATTTTAATACTTCCTGCCTTTCCTTTATTTCCCAGGATTGCTTTTGATATTCTGAACCTTTCTGGTTCCAATTTAATTTGAAGAAAGTTTTCTCTAGCTCTGTTTTATATACTAATGATACTTTAATCAGTATTGCATTGAATCTGTGTAGCAATTTTGCGAGTATGGACCCTTTCACAATGTTGGTTCAGGAGCACGGAATATTTTTCCATTTACACAAATCCCCTTCAATCACTTTTCTCAGAGTACCATAATTTTTCACTGTATAAGACTTTTACTCCATTTATTACTAATCAGCTTTTCTTCTGGATGGTTAACAACCTAAGTTCACAGATGAAAATTGGAAAAATAGAAGAGCCACAAGGCCACCCAACATTTTGACCCTAGCCTTTCAAGGTCAGCAAAGACTCAGGACATAGGAGAACCTGTACTGCAACATCATGAAACTCAGTTGAGCTCCAAATTTTCTGAACAAGGAGATTATGGAGCCACAGAGGAAAGAGACTGAAGTTCTAAAGTGTGCCTGGGGAGAGTCACATGGAGAGAAAACTTTCTCTCAGGCTCCCACATAGAGCAAACTGGTCAAGCATTGGCCATGACTCATCCATATGGATGACACAGACAAAGGATCTATAGAATAATGTACAGGACTACAAGATAAACCCTGAGGGCACTTCACTGACCTCATGAGAAACAAAAAGTACATGTGTTGTTATATAGGTCTTGCTCTATCTAGGTCTTAATCATCCAGCAGAAAAGTATAAAAATGAAGTATACACCACGGGGCCATAATAATAAGTTGAGCTTTAAATGGCTATGGTCGACAACTTCAGATAACTCACTATTGTTGTGGAATGCTGGACTGTGTTGGATTGTGTTGTTGAGTTCAGGCACCTAAGTTAGTTGAATGACAATGGAGTGCCCATCTTTGACAAGTGTAGACAAAGGAAGGTGTATAGAAAGGAAGAATCATGATGTGTGTGTATGGACAGTACAGTTGGGATAGATATGCCATGCTTCTACATAATTCTATGAGAGGCAAGATTTGCACTAATGATGGTTCTACAGGATATTATGTCGGCTTCTAGTACTATGAACAACCACTAGGAAAATAACGAGGTACAAAGTATTAATTATTGAATCTTTGATGCAATTCAGGTATAAAAATTAAGGTACACAAAGAGCTACACTCTATTTACTGATAAGAGACATGCGGTTTAATAATGTCTGTAAGTATAATATCATGTATGCACCTTCTATGATACTAAAACATTATGAAAACAGTTTGCAATGTATTAATTTATCAAATCCATCTTGCCAAGGTAACTTAAAACTATCTCATAGATATTTGTACTTCAATAAAACAAAAAGAAAAAAGAAAAAAATAAGAATGAAGAGGAAAAAATTTTAAGCATTATTTATTCCTTTCAAAAGACCAACAGAAATTGGCAGCACAATTATCCAAGCCATCCTGCATATATACATAAATATACCTTTTTCAATTCTTTCTTTTGTCCTTTTCCTCATCTCAGTTTTTCCTTCCCATTGAAGCAACTAATTTGAAGATAACATCACGAACTACAGCAACCATCATTGAATTCCTATCACTTTGTTTAATGCAATTTTGTATCAGTTCTAATGCTTTTTTAAAACCTATTTTGTATTGTTTAAATTATTTTAAAAGAAAAAATAAATAAGAATTAAGAAGGAAAAAAAAAAGACTTTTACTCCATTTGTGAAATTGTTTTATTTTGGGTGGGTACTAGTAATTGAACTTAGGACCTTGTGCTTCAAAAGGCAGGTAGCTGTGCCACTGAGCTATCTCCCTTGCCCCTCCTTTGTAAGATTAATTCCTAAGTATTTCATTTTGGGGTATATTATTGTCAAACATGTGATATTCCTAATTTCTTCCCAGTGCATTCATTATTTGTGTATAAAAATGCTACTAATTTTGGGGTATTAACTTTATATCCTACTACGTTACTGAATTTGGTGATTAAATTTTGAAACTCTCAGTAATCACTATATTTTGCAGTTGTGGGAGAGCAGGGGACCATGGGTCATTAATATTTCCACTGCAATGGAGAGCAGGGTCTTCCCCAAGACTCTCACTAGTAGTGGGGGTGACTGGCTGTTGCTCAGCAAGGCTTCACTGTAGGTGGTGGACATGGTTTAGATTCACTAGGATGGCCACCCAGAACCCTCATAGCTTTTAAAAAGTCTGGAATAGTGCCAGACTAAGCTCCACACCTGCACTCTCAGAGCCAAGGGGTGCATCTCACCAGAGTCCTGTGAACTGCGAAGAGTCCTCCAAAGTTCTTAAGTGGTTGGACAAGGCAGTATCACAAGCTCCAAGCCTGCACATTCTGGGCCCCACACATCACAGTTTGCCAGCAAACCACTGTCCTCTCAGAGTCCAGCTAAGTTCTTGAAAGGTTGGACTCTCACCAGCACAAGCTCCATGCCTGAGCAGGGTGGTCAAGAGATGCAGCTCACCCTAGTTAGCACGTTGATGTACATATGATATATTTGGAAATTAAAAAAGAAAAGGTAAGCATTTTATTGTTTGTTTGTGTGTGTGTGTGTGTGTGTGTGTGTGTGTGTGTGTGTGTGT